>VUQR01014724.1:19053-29365 GCA_015108515.1 Hemichromis elongatus | reverse complement strand
CGAGAGACACACACACACACACACCCGGACACACACACACACACACACACACACACACACACACACACACACACACACACACACACACACACACACACACACACAAAAACTGCTCCAAAACTCACTGCTCCACAAAATAAAACCCAAACTAGGGTATACCTTGAAAAGAAATAGTGATACAAGGGAGCAATTTCCCTCCATGTACAATATATATCTTAATCGAGCATTCTTAATTAATGGCTATGTTCTTATAATTAGAGATGGGTAATAACCCAAAGAAGCAGCTACTATTAGCAAAACGGTAAGACAGAAACGATGAGGGACTTACACTCAAAATATCAGACCACTAGCAAAACAAAGAAATGTGGCAATAGTGCAGAGCAAAGACATTGGCTTGAGTTCACGCCAATGGAAAATATATTGTTGAGAAGAGGGAAGAAAGTGGCGGAAGAGGAGGGTCTACCTTGTGGGCGACTCTTGGCGGACATTTCTTTCCCAAACCTAAGGGTGGGGACATGTGGAGCAGCATCTGATACATATCGAGGTACTTGATACGGCCACTTCACAGGGTAGGAAATCAAAACATAAATAAAATGCAAACAGAGAAGGATGGGAAGTTAGAGAAGGGGGAAAAGAAATAAAAATAAATCAACAAAACAGCAGAATAATGAAAAGGAAAAACAGAAATCTGTTGTTAATAGATTTCCTTGAGTGAGATGTAAGGTATATGCCATCCTCGGCCACTGTGTCAGGGCGCAGGGATGGATGCATCGCTATGGAGCTCAGGATTCCTGAGAGGAAACATGGAATGGTAAAGAGTGAGTCAGGGGAGGAGGGGAGAAAAATGGGACAATGGTCAGACCCACACAGGATGCTGATGAAAGGGAAGAGAGATGACAGCAGTATAATGGGGATGTCTGCCACAGCATGCTTGCAGACATCTCACTGGTATTACAACCAGGGTGCACGGAGACAAAGGTTTCAAGGCCAGCCCAAAATCTGCTGTGGTCGCTTGTAGCCTAACTTTTCATGTACTCATGTACATAAAAGATCACATTGTTCCTGATGGTTTTGATTTGCTATGAATGATAAGTGAATTGAATTTAAGACTTTTAAAGGCTCAGTCTGTAAAGTAAAATGCAGTCTGCAGTTAAAATGTTACAGACAGGAGAAAGTGGTATGGCTGGCAGCATGTTGGGACAGTGCTGCAGCTTTGAAAACTTTGTTTCCACTCCAGGATCATCAACCAAAGCCACACAGTTTGAAGGGGCAAGTGCTAGTGTAAAGGCGATTTCATTGGTGCACAGCCATTCAGTTAAAATTCTCTTGGCATAGAGGTACACAAAGCACCCTAGTGACGGAAATGTCTGGTATTTGCAAACCTTGTATGCTACCCTATTAGGGCAGTTCTTCCCTAAGCCAAGGGGGGGCGAGATAACGCGTAACAAATTGTACATATCCTTATAGGAAATCCGTCCGCTGCGGAAAAGAACAAGCACATAAATAAACAAACGTTCAGGACAGCTTCTAAAAAACACAAAACAAAAACAAAAAACAAAACGAAACAAAAAACCCCAAAAGAAAATCCCAATAATCATCAGAGGGCTGACTGCAAACAACAAAGTACAGGAATGAGGCGTGGTTCAGTCACTGTAGTCACAAACAGGGAAGAGAGGAGTAAGGCTAGAGAGTTGTTTTCTCCACTTTACTGTGTATTCTGTTCTCTGGGGCCGGATGGAGGCTTGAACATACCACGCAGCTGGGTCGTACTCAGCCCAAACCCGGATAAACTCATCAAGGTGATGAGGCCCCAGGATGGACGAGTCTCTGGTCAGATACTCAAAGTTGTCCATTATGACAGCCACAAACAGGTTCAGCATCTAGAAGACAGACATCAGGTAGTTAGACCTGTGTTTTGACCTGGTTAGAACAGTTTGAATAAAACCTGAGTCTACAGTAGAAGGCATTTTTGGAAAGAAATTAAATCCACAGTGTTAAATTCAACTTTGCTGCTTTTCATGGTTTTGTGCTGGTATAGCTTCTATAGTCTCTAATGCCAACTAGATGTTACCAAGGAAGGAAACAGCCCCAGTTATGGTATTAGGTTAGTGCCCCCTAGCGATATGAGCATGTAAAAACATGTTAATATAAGTATACCTGTAAAGCACAAACAGACCATAAAATTAACAAATTACAGAGCCTAAGCACACATTTTAAGTATCCTGTATCAATTACACATACTGGATTTGGCATATATGTAACAAACTAAACAGCTAGAACACTGGTTGTGTTTATCTTTGCAGGGAGCAGAAATCCTGTCCTGATAAACTCATTAACAAGTGCTGATTTATTCATTCATTAACAATTCTAGAAAATGACCATTGCTCTGTCCCAAATATATGTGTGATCACAGCACTTTCATATTTCTGACTAGCTGGATTAGGGCTGGGCAGCTGCAAGGGTTCACAATAAGTTTCATATTTACTCTGTGTTGTGGTCAGATATTCAGATGTAGATATTATAAAAATAGCAGAATGAAGAGTTTCTAGTTCTATAAGATGTCAGCTTTCATTACAGTAATGACTGAACTGACTTTAAAACAACATAAAACATTGACATTGTGTGGTATTCATTAGAAACTATAGTTGGTGCACGGCCTAGCTAATCAAAAACTGACTGGAAATATACACTATACAATATATAATATATTTCAGTGATATAGTACAGAAGCCAATGAAATTAAATGACTAACTGCAAGGCCAATAGTTAAACAATCAAATGTGTCAGCCGCAACGGCTAAATTTGGGCTTCAGTACTGACCAGGAAGGAGCAGAGAAAAATGAAAGAGACAAAGTAGAAGTAGGCAAAATCGCTGCCACACTCTTTTCCGTGGGTCCCTGATCGCTCATCACATGTACGGTGACTCAAGCACGATAACATGATCTCATGCCAAGCCTCTCCAGTTGCACTCCTGATCCATTATAGAGAGAGAATTGAGAAGAGGAAAAAGAGAAACAGACATGGTTGGAATAAAGACACTGACAACATTCTGCATCACCCCAGATCAGATTCAACAAAGTTAAAATAACATGGTTGATTTTTGACTATTTTTGGTGACGGGAAAAAATAAATCTTATTAAAGCAAAATGGAATCTTCGATACCCAGCATCCAGATTGACAGAAAAACAACTAGTAGCTCAGTGTTCCAACGTTTGAAAGAAGGAACTGTTCTGATGGCCAGAGATTGACGAGGTAAAACACAAATGCTATGGCAAGGGGGAGCCAGGACGATAGGTCAGAGGGGAGATATCACGGGTGTCCAAATTCATCACCCCCACCCAAGATTGGGTACCAAGCCCCAACTGCGAAGGAAGAAGCGTCGTTGAGTGTGAGAGGGAATGACATGATAGGATCATGTCGAAGCTTGAAACCTGGATCCTCCATAGCCAGTTACCAAGATTGGATGAAGCACCCTCAGAAGAACTGAATCAGGGGTGTCCAACTCCAGTCCTCGAGAGCAGCTTTTAGATGCATCCCTACTCTAACACAGCTGAATCAAATGATAGGATTAACTCATCAGCATGCCATCAAGTTTGGCAAAGGTCTGGTAACAAGGATGTGTCATAACAAGGATGCATCTAAAAGCTGCAGAACAGCAGCTCTCGAGGACTGGAGTTGGACACCCCTGAACTGGATGATCTGATGTGAATGCAGCTACCTACTATGACCATTATGGAGACTGACCAGCTGATCTACACCACGGCAGCAGTGATCAGTGAGATGCTTGGACGGCTACAAGGAGCAATACCCTCCATGGAGAAGGAGACTAGAGGCCAAGATTAAGGTAGCATGGAGGGAGGTTAGCCAACTATCAGAGCTGGTGCAAAGGTGCAATGAAGAAGGTGTCCAAGAAGTAAAGCAAACCTGTCCATACCTGAGCCTTGGAAATTGCCAAGCAAAGACTCATAGCCTTGGCCAGCTGATTGAAGTAGTATGTCACACAGTGGAAATTTGTATTTGTCTTTTATTATTGATTTGATCCTGATTTTAGTGTTTATTTTTGTGTATAGATTTTATTTGCATGATTTTATTCTGATTTTTGCATTGCATGTTTTTAGTGTCTTTATATGACATTGTTTTAATCCACTGTGGACTGGCTGGCCATTGGACACTGGCCCATCAATCACCTGCTGAGGCGATGGTGTGTCCTGAAACGGTCTATCAGATGGTGAAAGAACCTATTTAAAAGGAAGCTGGCTGAGAATTAGAGGAGGCCCCAGTTATGAGGAAGAGGAAGATGTAGAAAAAAGATTGTGCCCGATCATCAGGGGCATAACATGGCAACCCAGTTCTGTTAGCAGGAATGGTGATAGTAGGAAACAACGTGTTTTTATCAACACCAGGGCAGAGGTGAACCAAATCCGTTCAGTAAGAGGATGAATGACTTCTGAAAACTTCATCTGTGCAGATTCAATCTGAGCAATTTAAATTCAAATTTAACTTATTCAAATTCAGTTTCTGTTTGCACAAAGTTTTGCCCATAAAGGCACATGATTATTAATAGGTCAAAGACTCTCTTAAAGGACAACCGCCACTAGGGTTTAAGTACCTGTTCCTTTCCACCATTTACTTTTATAACTGATGAAGCCTCTTGGATAAAAGGTGAAACGTCTCCATTCCCTTCCTTTTAAGTTCATTAGAATACTCTTAACATCTTTAACTGTGTAGATATACGTTTTTACAAACAGAGTGGTTCATGATGGACTAGATTGTAGCACAACGTTTTAACTCTTAACTAGATCTGTGACACATTCCTGTCCTTCACACAGCTCGTTGCAAGGGTTTTCAAGTTATCACATTGGCAAACTAGGGTATCTATGCCACTCAACCACCTGCCTGGTGAGATGATGGCAATACCTGATCAGAATTTATGACTGAGTGATAAAAACTATTCACTGATTGTGCTTATGGAATGTATATATTCAAGTTATGTATACCTGAACAGTAGCATGAGAGCCTGAAGAAATGTGCGGAAGTTGTTGTGGTGATTTATAGCTGTATCCTCATTCAGATCAATGTTGCCAAACACCTAGAGTAGAAACATGGATTTAGATCACAGTATTGTAATGGTAAATCACTGTATGAATATCACATTCTCTGACAGAGTAGCATCACATACCTGCATTCCAATGATGGCGTAGATAAAGAACAGCATGGCAATCAGTAGACAAACATAAGGCAGGGCCTAAAGGGCACAACAGGAAACAAAACATATTTATATTTTAATACCCACTTTCTTCTAGGCAGTGTGCAAATGTGTGCAGGAAATTACTGTATGTGGCTTTGGAAGTGTACAGAAAATTTGAATATCAGGGTTAGTCAAGAATGTGTAAGCACTGTATTGTGTATGAGTACCTTAAAAGACTGAACAAAGGTCCACAGCAAAATGCGGATGGTGTAGCCCTGCCTCAGCAGCTTGATGAGTCGAGCAGCTCTAAAAAGCCTCAGAAAGCTCAGGTTCAGCAGCCTGTCCTGTTAGATACAGACAAGATATGGAGCACTTACCCACCAAATATCATTACTCAATGTAACACACTTATGGAAGTCAGTTGGTTACAAACAATCACACGTGGCAAAAACATACAACGTCAATACAGTCAAGATGCCTAAATTGTGTTCATCACAGTGCTTTAAGAATTATTACTAACAGGGGGTGCAAAGGCTTTCCAGATGGCTAATAATTAGTCTTTGTTTTTATTATTTACTCATAAAGTTAGACAACAATGCAGAGACTGGTTGACAGCCAATCAGCAAAGGAGCCTCCTCATAAACACACCTATGGTATCAATTTCGAAATCTTGTTCTCACATGTCACCTTGTTCTTGACTTATTGCATTTACAATATTTTCAGAACACTGTCTCTGATCTCAAGCTTAAGGCCACTGAGAGTAAATGGTAAATGGAGTAGTTCTTATTTAGTGCATTTCTAATCTGAGCACTCAAAGTGCTTTACACAACTAGATTCACCCATTCATAAAAGCAATTATTTTCCTAAGCGCTTACTATGTAACATTAGCACTGCAATGGATGCACTGGAGAGCAACATGGGGTTAGTATCTTGCCCAAGGATATTGGGCATGCAGACTACAGCAGACTGGGATCGAACTGCAAACTTTCTGGTTAGTAGATGACCTGCTCTACCACTGGAGCCACAGCCACCCAGAGTCACACTTGTCCTAGGTATTTAGTAGATCTATCTATGTCATCAATTTAAAAATCCTAGGTAACTTCTTTTTTGATTTATCACATTCACAACATCTTCAGAAAACCTGACCTCTAGCAGTTCATTAGACTGCTAGCAAGATGTAAACTATATGTTTTTAGGGGGTTATTTTCCCTACATCTCCAGTATGAAAATGTTTTATGATAGTTATGGTTGTGGGACAGTTTTATTTACAGAAACTCACTCACCGTAGTCTAGTGATGTTTTTGGACCATTGCATGGCAACACCATTGACGACAATCAACAACAAATGTATAGAATGACAGAAAGAGGAGGGAAGGAGAGGCAAGAGAACACAAACAGTCATATTGTACAGCATAAACTGATGACAATAAGCAAAGATATGCATGCAGAAACATGTCTGTGAAGGTTCTCAGTCATCCAGGTCATCGTAGTCTAAGGAGCTTGTAAAGGAAAAGGTGTCTGGACTTCTTTAGGTTGCTTGAATATGTTTCACCTCTCATCCGTGAAGCTTCTTCAGTTCAAGGTTCAAATGGTGGAGAGTCCCATATTTAAGCCCTGTGGTAGTGTCCCCCGAGAGAGACAATGGACCCCCTACTGATCCTCTACCTAATCACACGAGTCGAGGTGTAAAAATGGGTGTGGGTCTCAATCAGCCATGGTTTCGGGTGAGCTCAATGTGAAACCTGGCCCCAACCTATCATGTGATTTCCAGAGGTCAGATGGCCCAGGATGTGAGTGGGCGTTAAGGCGTCTGGGAAGGGATCTCAAAACTGGATTATAGATGGCAGACAGTTGGTGTCACAAACCACCGCCTCTGTTCAAAGTTCACAGTGGACATAGATGGCTTCTTTCACTCCTCTTTCAAACCATCTGTCTTCTCTGTCCAAAATGTGAACACTGGAATCCTCGAAAGAGTGACCTTTGTCCTTTAGATGCAGAGGGACGGCAGAGTCTTGTCCCATCGAGGTGGTTCTTCTATGCTGTCCAATGCGTTTATGAAGTGGCTGTTTGGTCTCTCCAATGTAGAGGTCTGAGCATTCCTCGCTACACTGTACCGCATAGACAACAAGTCCAGACGCCTTTTTCTTTACAAGCTCCTTAGACCATGCAGAAACATATACACACATTCACAGTAATTCCTCAAAAACACAAGTGTACAGGGATACATTTGTAGTACACTGAAAAATATGGAATAAATAAAGAAACTATCCACAAAATATAATAATAATAATGTATACTTTATTGTATAATGTAAGAGAAATTCCTCTATGCATTTAACACATTCACTCTATGAAGCAGTGGGCAGCCATTGGGCACCCAGGTAGCAGTGTGTAGGGAAGGTACCTTGCTTAGGAGTACCTCAGGGTAGCCGTTTAGCAGATTCGAACCCCCGACCTTCTGATCATGGGGCCACAACTCTACCTACTGAGCTATCCCCACCCCTTATGTGGCTGGGAATATGTGAAAACATAAATATAACTCAACAATGTCTCTCTAATGTTGATTCAGAGAAACACCTGACCTCTGTAATAATTGCGTGGTATCAAAAATAACTACCTAACATCCTTTCCTTCTCCCCAGCTATATAGCTTTTTTTGACCCCTCCACATGACTGGCCACTGGCTAGTTAGCTTGTTTGCTAAACCCCAGTTAATTTTCTGAACATTAGTCTTTTGTGACTCCCATGCAATATTAAAGTGAGAATAAAGTGAGTGGGAAAAGTGCTCTTACATTGATTTCAGTCACCAGGATGTCAGTAATGCTTCCCAACACTGTCACAAAGTCAAACACGTTCCAGGCATCCTTTAGGTAGTTCTGAAGAAAAAAAAAAAATAATAATTGTGAGCTGTGCTTTATCTTTCAGAGTATTTAGAGTTGTTTTATAATGACTACCTACCAGTGGCCCAAAAGCAATGATCTTGAGAATGCATTCCAGAGAGAAGAGAGTGGTAAACACTATGTTGAGGTTCTTCAGCATTGCTTCATAGAACTCTGGAGCACCATAGAACTACAAGAAAAGGGCAGATGAGATGTTAAGGTACATATTAAAGTACATAATGATTAGCTTTTCGTCGATGGATGGACATTAGTGTAGATTCTAAAAATAACAACCTCAACATGGCATTTAATCTATTATCAGTCTAATTTGGCTTTTCTCAAAATATTAAAGAATCCACCCAACAGATTATTCACACTCCAGATTTCGATCAGAAGTATTTGATTCCCTGGTAAATCAAATGCGCACTTTAAAGCAGATAACTCGTAAGCTGAAAAGGGAATTGTGTCTTACTAATTCAAATACATTTTCATTTACTCTAGAAAAATAGTTTGTTAATAATAAATAATCCTAGAAGATCTTATTATCCATCACTGATTAAAGAAAATAAGAACATCTCTAGATTTCTCTTTAGCCCTGTAGCCAGACTGACATAAAGTCAGAGCTGTTTTTGAGCCATGCGGTTCTTTAACCTTAACTAGTAATGACTTCAAAAATGTCTTCACAAAAAAAATTAACAATTAGAGTAAAAATTACTTACAGATGCAACTTTGTGTACACTGATATTCTCTTTTCTTGAGTTCAGTAATTACTATCTCCAAAACAATCAAGGTGTCATTTAGATCCCATTCCTACAAGACTGCTTAAAGAGGTCCTATCGTTAATTAATGTTTCAATCTTAAATACGGTTAACCTCTCTGCCTACGTATCACAGGCCTTCAAGCTAGCAGCAGTTAAAGTGCTACTTAAAAAGCTGTAACTTGATCCAAATGACTGACGTCTAATTGTAGGGTAATCTCCAACTGTCATGGGTCTGGGGAACCAGAGTTCATGTGTTTTGTCAACTTGTTCTTCTCTCTTTTCTTGTTGTTCTCTCCCGGTCCCTCATTTCCACTTGTGCTCGTTGGTGTGTGTGTGTGTGTGTGTGTGTGGTGAGGTGGAGGTGAACAGTAAATCCCCCTCCTCCAAGGCGTCGAGCAGGCCTCTTCCTCTGTGACCTCGAGGTGGGAGAGAAATATCTGAAGTCCAAGGAGTGCCAACTGGGCCGGCTGGGAGGGTTGAGGAAAGGAACTGGGCAGAACCCAAAAAGGTCTTTTCCCGTTTCTAATGGGATTCACGTGAGGATGTCGGGCCGGGCCAAGGTCTTTGTTCTCTGTCTGCAGGGCGTTGGCAGTGACTTTTGCCCTCAGTAACACAGATCTGTTTTAACGGTGCAGCATTTACACAGCTGAAAGTTAAATTCACCATGACTGTGATGCTTGTAAACCTTTTCTAAAATATAAACTGGCTTTTCTTTTTATCACCACCAGTTGGTGGCATCCTCACTACAAAATCAAATGAGGAAAAATTAAATGCAGCTTTCAAAATGTGTTTGTAGCTCACTCCAAATACTGAAGACTTTAACCTCTCGTGGTCACGTGAAGTGTTAAAATGAAAACTCCTGAGTAACTTGTAAAGCACATATAACGGATGTTTATTTATAATTCAGACGGCCACTGTTTGCTTGTGTTCACTGATAGGTTCAAGGAACTGAAATTACGTTGTGAAAATCTACTGTATGCTATCCACTCCGCACCAAACAAAAGACATAACAGGAAACACGGCTAGTGGCGTATTTAGGAGCCAAGGAACCGGATATTTCCTTTGGGAGATGGTGAAGAAGGAATCGTGAGAGTGTACCCGCCATACAAATGCCAGTCAAACAGGAGAGGGAGTAAACAGGCTGCACTATTTTTCTGTTTTTCACTGGTGGATTAATGTACAGTTGGTTCCAGGAGTCATGAATAAACCTAGAACATCATGGCATGAGATATAATGTTTTTTCTGTGATTCTTTTAAAATTTGAAAAACTACTTCATGAAATAAATCCTGTAAATATGTTTGCTGTGTTATTCTAGGCCTGTCCTTCTGTGCACACACACTCTCAGTAAAAGTGTTTTTTAAAAACCATTTGAAAGTGACAAAGAGTCATGTCAGAGTCGTGTTAGCTTACTCCACAAACACATGACAGCTTACTTTGGCCAGCCTCACACCCCCCCCCCCCCCCCCCCTCCTCCTCCCCCCCCCTC
>VUQR01014723.1:9707-22902 GCA_015108515.1 Hemichromis elongatus | reverse complement strand
AAACAGGGTTAAAATAGCAGTTAAAATCGCCACCAATTATTATATTAGACATATTATATTCAGAAATTAGGTCAAATATTTTGGAAAAGAAGTCAGGACAGTCAAAATTAGGGGCATAGATATTTAGCAATACTTATTCATTATATTAAATCAAACAACAGTTTAATTTAATGCCAAGCTCCTGAAAGTTTGGAACTGAAACAGATAAGTAAAACCAACCAGCGTCTCCCACCTGACAGCCACAGAATAAAATAGGATTATTGATTATTGTAAAACTACTTTTGACAGAGAAGAAATTAAGGCTATTTCATGAATATCAAACACTAGGTTTACAAAAAAACAAACCTCTTATTTGGTATAACTTGTTCTGGTTGATCTCACATGGCGATACAATCCTTTAAATGGCGCATTTTTGAGTAACTTTTAAAGGTTTTCCCACAGAATGATTAGAGAACAGATCAAACATCTAATGGTTGTTTCTGTTCCTCTCCATGAGAAGCATGAAACTAGTGCAGTTCTTTGATTTCATATGAAATGACCCATCTATCGCCTGGATATTCTACTGTAAAATGAGACAGATTTGAACTCTGATGAACCTCACAGCAGGATGTTATTTGGCCTCCTTTAAAAGCAGCTGCAACTGTTTATTAATAAAACCCACTTAGCCAGTCATTGGACTGAAAGTTTATTGAACACTAAATTTACCATGCTTTACAATGCAGGAAGAGAAATATAAATGTAAAATATGCTGTACAGATTTTTACAGTCACCCATCAAGAGAGCTTGAATGGCCTCACCGCTCCAGAGCCCCACTCCTTTAAACTATTATGTGTGTTCTGTGTTAAATCATATATCACTTATTAGTCAAAGATTTACAGCATAGTGTTAAAGTTAAATGTCATTTAAAAACATGATCTCCAAGATTTTCAGTACAAGAATTAAAAGAAAAAGATATATCTGGTCTGGGTGTCATCCCAGTGTTTAAACCCACCAATTTTATCTCTAAATAATTTTGTTGGCTCAGTAATTAAGAGAGATAGATTAGAGCAGCTAGATGAATGCTTTCTCGCTAGTAGGTAGTTTGCTTGGTACATTGGACACAAAGTATAGGTAAACTATCCAAATATACATGTTTGGACAAACTGTATCTGTCCAGTATTTCTACGCTGTTCCCAACAACATAGAAATAATTACCTGCAGAATTAAATTCACAGAAAAAAATCTTATGAGCTGTAAAACATGTTTGTTCAAGGGACAGAATCCCTGAAATTGAAGTTAGAGCTCTAACAGACAAGAATGTGCATAAAATATGTTCACTTTTTCCTGATATTGTCTCAGTTACTTATTGTTGGCAGATTAGACACGCTACCCTACTGCCTCCAGACAGCTGACAACAAGCTGGCTAAAACACAGCAGCAATAAGCTAATGCTATATTTGCTAATGTTAGACTCAAGTGTCCTAAAAATCACATTTTCCCTCTAATAAACAATTTGATTACATTCTTACAGAGTTTATTTGCTAAGAGTCTGAATTCAACAACTTCAAAGAAAGTGTCAGTTCGGGATATCCTCAACAACTCACCGCAATATCGCTGTCAAGACAGAAATGAGCGTCACTGACTCATCGACTCATATTGGACTCAACCATAAAGTTTTGCAGTTTCCTCTAGAATCAATAGATGTCGAAACATATTGCTTTTGCTGAGGTAAGACTGCATTCAACTCAGTTGAATGCAGTCTGCTATGTGCTGACATCTAGTGGTGAGATTTTGCAAACCGCAACTTTAATCTTCTAGTTTATTTGAAGATGAGAATTATCCTTAAAAGCTGTAAATATCAGACAGCAAATTAGCAAACAATTGATTTTTAGCTATTTTCTGCTGCTTTTCACATTTTTTTTGTACCACGTAATTTTTCCAAGAAAAGCATATTGACTTTGTGGAGCTTTAGCTAACAACAATATGAGGTAAGTATGATCCCAATGTGTGCTGAACACTCATTCAAGATGCTGCACATTAGGGGAGATTTTGCATGATATGCCCAAACAGCTAGTCCTGCATCCCGACTAGCTGCTGCCCTGCTAAAATCCCTCCTGACAGCCTGTTTGATCCACTGGAAGTCTGCCCCCTTCTCCTGTTTGTTTGATCCACAGGAAGCCCACCTGTGTGCCAAAGTTAAGCCCGTCTCTGACATGGGAGAAGTAGTTTTCAGGGTGACAAGAGGTGCAGGGTGTCACGCAGGACCAGTGCGTCACCGTGTTGTCATGGATGTGCTCAGGCAGGATGCCACCTTTCTGAAGGAGAACTCTGGGATGGAAAATTAGACATTTGGTTTGGTTCACAGCTGAGCGAAAAGCAAATCCTATATATGAATTCGATATTAAAGACTTTAGAGCTTCAGTGTACTATTTTGAACACATAGTGCTAGAAATAGTAATAGCAATAGTAGCAGCAATAGTAAATTCCTTATAGCTGAAAATGTAAACAAGGACCTCCTTTCTCTCCTTTTACCTCCTCTCCAGACAACCCAGAATGGGTAAATCCTTTAGTCTTAAAACTGAAGCTCTTACTTGATCTTATTAATTCTATAATAAGTATAACACAACACTATTGACAGAATGAGAGTGAACTTGGAGAATTCATTCAGCTATGATTTCCTCTATCTCCATACGTCAACAGTTTGTCACTTGCCACACAGTTAGCTTTTACATCTTCAAAGAACGAGACTAGTACATCTTGGAACATCTCTGAAAAATACACTAGATAAATACACTCTGAATTTGAATATAAAACACCCTGATAATTTTCTGAAATTCCAGTAAAATTTGAACCAGACTCAAATGAAAACGGCATCTTTAGAATGCTTTTAAGACTTCAGCAAGGAAAATATCAATTTTATGTAAATGCTGATCAGCATCCACAATAAATCCTAAATTTGTTTCTTGCTCTGCTACCACCAATTTTCCCTCATAGAGGTGGAAGTAACGAAGTAGAAATGCTTCATTACTGTACTTAAGTAGAATTTTCAGGTATCTGTACTTTACCTGAGTATTTTTTTTAAGTGGCAGGTAATTTCTAATGCAGCGTTTCTATCATCTTAACAAACACACAAACTGTTTGTGTGCAGTTTGTCACACAGTGTGTTGCCAGCTTACAGGTTGGGCTGATGTATTTCACAGGGAGAGAAAAAAGAGAGCTAACTTCACTCAGAGATGGAGAAAGATAAGAAAGACAGAAGAAGAGAGGTTAGATTTAAAACTAAGAACTGCTCAGTGGTGTTTGATAAACTCAAAATTTAAGAAAATCTACTGTAGCTCTTAATAAAAATTATTGTGAGTTGTGATTCTTTTCCCCACACTGAGACATTGCAATTGATTTTAGGGTTCCCCACCTGCAGAATCCCACTTTAACCTCTTCCCTACTCAATCTCTTCATAGCCAAGACTCCCTCTACAATGTAGGAAACAAAATACTGAGCTATTTTTTTTAAATTTTCCTTCTTTTTCTCAGCTTGTATTCACAGACATTCTGTACTTTTGTCACCTGTGGTTAATCTATTGGGCTTTTGTGTTCTCGGTTCCTGAGCTGTACCTGTTAGCGAGACGGATGTCCACGTGCGGTCTGGCTGACTCTGGATCAGGGACACAGTCTGGATGGATGCTGATGAAGTCCAATGCCTGGTCTCTTGCCATGGTATAGCAGCAGGGTCCCACTGAAGGTCCCACAGCCACCACAATGTTGCTAACCTGGCAAGCAAATTCTGTCACCATGGCATTCACAGTGGCCATGGCAACCCCCATTACGGTTCCTCTCCAACCTGTAAATGTAGCCATTTCATTGTCAGAGTTCATATTGTATAGTTGTACCACTGCAGGCTCTTTTGTACGCTCTCTTCAACAGTTTGGCTTTTAGCTTGAATAAATAAATCCTCTAGGGGGCGCCAAAGGCTAAAATAATTATATAAAGCAGGGGTAGGCAACTCCAGGCCTCAAGTGCCGGTGTCCTGCAGGTTTTTGATCTCACCCTGGGTCAGCACACCTGAATCACATGATTAGTTCATTACCAGGCCTCTGGAGAATGTCAAGACATGTTGAGGAGGTAATTTAGCCATTTGAATCAGTTGTGTTGAATCAAGGAAACATCTAAACCCTGCAGGACAGTGGCACTTGAGGCCTGGAGTTGCCTACTCCTGATATAAAGAGTCTATAGCATAATTAACTCTGAACACTGTTGGCACACCAGGTGAAGACTGACCTGCATGTGCGACTCCAATGACTTTTGCGACCGGATCAGCAAAGAGGAGCGGCATGCAGTCGGCCCCTGGAGCTGCTAAGACAAGACCAGTCTGATTGGTCACCATTGCATCGTAGCTCTCGGGCTCAGCTCTCCCCAAGACCCAGACATCGTTGGCATGGTTCACCTTCAGAAAACAAACCGACAGTCCTGAATGCCTTTAACAAAACACTGATATCACATCACTGACCCTCAGCTCTGAAATTAGAACAAAAATATCAGAAACAAACAAACAAACAAACAAACAAAAAAATCATAAACAACTGAAACAATAAAATGAGTTGTAATCAGTTAGTTTTTCATTACTGTCGCATATTTATTTTCTTTGAAGAAATCAGGCAGTGAATGTACGTTTGCTTCAGTTTGTTTACATGTGAAACATGTTGGTAAATATTATTAACAAATTACTATATCAAACAAATGTGCATCCAGAAATAAATATGTAAAACTTACACCCTAATATATGTAAGATGATATAGTTTTATACATACTAATGGTACTTTAAGGCGCAGCTGGGCCGATATCTTAAGTCCGATGTTTGGTGATTTAAAAATCCGATATTCCAATATAATATATTTTTTCTTTCACACAAACAGATTTCCCTAATGTCTGTTACATGTAGCTATTTATTTGCTTGTTCGTGCTCTGTCTGACTCTGCTTGGATCAGCTGGTTGTTTGTCGTGTTTGGAAATTGGATGTTGCAGGATGCCCTCTGGTGGGCAAGTCATGTAACATCAACATTCATAACATGGTTGAACATGGTTGTTTCTCCCATTTCTTCTTTTTCATTTTACAATTATCAACCAATATCAATAGATCAACATAAAGTTAATATCAGCCGATAATTGCAGCCTGACAGTCGGTCGAATTCTAGCTTCAATTACTAAAAAAATGTTCCAAACCCCGTTAATTTACAGATAATACATTAAAGATGAAAATTAAAATAAAGAGTTTTGAGTACCTTGACTAAATGCATGGGCTGAGGATGGAAACCAGCATGGAGGGCTAATCGGCGCCTGTTCTCCATTACCACAGACACCGGGTCCCTCCTCCTGCAGCTGCTGAACAGATTTAAGGAGGATAAGGTCGGGATGTAGGAAATACCACCTGTACGGGTGCTGAAGCCGTGACCAAAACAATCTGAGACAAAGAGGAAGAGAAAAAAGAAAAATGCTTTTCTAAAATATCCCAATTAAATAAATACATTTAAATGAATGATAGCATTTAAATGAATGCGAAGTTAGCCCTAGGTCGGCTTGCATTTATTTACCAACAGATTATACTTAAATTGAAAATTTACACAGTGCACTAAATGATAAGAAACTTCAACAAATGTCAGGATTAAATGATATCATGAGCTGATCTCATGTGGTGTGAAAAAGTGTTTTTCTCCTTCCTGATTTCTTATTTTTTGTATGTTTGTCACACTTAAATGCTTCAGATAATCAAATAAATTTAAATGTTAGACAAAGATAACACAAGTAAGCAATTTCTAAATGAATGTGTTTATTATTAAGGTGGAAATTTTTTTTAACCTACATGGACCACTGTATGTCTCCTGTTACCAGCACATATTTGCATGGACATAGGAATCCAACATAAGGTGTTAGGTATTGTTACATTCTCACTTTCCTCTTTATCTAACAGATATAACAATATAGTTTAAGCATTTTTTTTTAATTATTTGATGTTATTATAAAATTAAACGGTGGAGTAGCAGTGAATCGCTTTTTTTCCTGCTCATGTTAAAGACTCTGGACTTTACTATTGTGCCATATGTAGTATCAATATATAGTATATGTATGAAATATTAAGTTTTGATAGACAAGCTAATTCTAGCCTCCATTCAAATATTTAAGAAAATGGAAAACACGTTCTTCCTAAACTGTCAGTGTGGGACGGGGAAGTCAAACTCATTTTATGTCACATACATCGCACTAATGTTAACAGGAACCTTTCTGTCATTTAATTGTTTATTTATTACATTACTTTGCCATTGTATGACTAGCAGCAGGGCAGTTCTTTGTCAACGAGAGAAGCTGTAAACTATATTTAAAAAAAATACACCTAAAAGTTTAACATCTATGCACTCTTTCACTTTTTAAAAAGCCTTTCAGTGGCCCAGATTCGAGTCTTTGACCGACCTATTGTGGTCCTCGAGACTTATGTTTGACACCCTTGATGTAGGAGGACAAATCCAAACTCCATTCACTTATACAGTAATTTAATAACTCCAGAAATCCCATATGTATGTTTTGCTTAAGCCGACCTGGAATCAGCGCAGACTTGAGAATCGTGAGTTCTCCCTTCAGCGCAGGAAGCTGTTGCATAAACATCGACACTTCTTCGCCAGGTGAGACCGAATCTGTGGAGCCTCTGCAACTGGGGCAGGTCTCATCCACCGGTCTCTGCTTGTACTTGAAGTCGTATAGGGCTGTAAAAAGGAGATTCTGGTAGTGAGCCAGCACCTCTTTGCCCTGTGTGGTGGTGAGGACCGTGATCGAGCTCAGGTCCAGCTGGTCCAAAGTCTGCTTGAATCGGTACAAACTCTCCACTGTGGAGCTCGAGTCCAGGACGTGCACACCTTTGCATGAACTCAGGAACGTGTCCACGAAGCCGTTTTTCTCGCCGTAAGTGTTCCCACACAGCAGGAAGACCTGCGAGTCTGAAACCGAGTCCTCCAGCAGAGAAGCGCCCGTGCATGATGCACAGCAGCGGTGAAGCAGATCCACCAGCACGGCTCGACTCATCGCGGAGAAGCCGATGTATCTGCCCCTAAGCACATAGAGAAAACGCGCAGACAATTGCAGACTCACTGCCCTTTATGTGGGACCGCAAGGAACGTGTTTGACAACCAACATACCTCAAAAACTACAGCTGACTCAGTACTTCCTGCACTGCACTGTCGCTCCGCCCACTTTGGAAAGTCCTAACGCTCGGTGGAAATTCTTCTGAGCGGGTTTCTCAGCATCTGCTGCTGACTGCTGCATACAGTAAAGGTCGAGTGAAGTCCAAGTGTGCACAATACAGACTTTTCTGCAAAACTTTATGAACATAGCAATGCTGGCCACAAACTGCACCGGCGTGTATCTGAGAAACAAGTAATATTAACCTATTAGCACAAAGTGTAGGCTTAATCCACTGCAGCGTGTCTGTAGACACCCATGTTGTCAAGCTGAAATAGATCAGTTAGAATGGGTTGTTGTAATATTATTAAAAACATTTTAACATTTTACTGGTTTAAAATAACTTTAACATGCTGTGGTTTGTACTGGAAATCTCTTAATTTTATGTATTAATTGCATCACTTTAGTAATAGTAGTAATACTTTCTCAACTCAGTGTAGAATAATCACTCCACCAGTTGTATGCATGTAAAATGTTTTCAGGTGGGCCACAATGTTTACTGCCTTCTCACAGTGAACCCACTGAAGACTTAAGGGTCTCCAGACATCCTGACGTAAAGGAGGTGACAGTTGATCTATCTTAGACTTGGAGAGGGTCAAGGATGAGCTGGACTGAAGAGATAAGGATATATGATCTACTGTTGAATATTCGCTGTTTGAGAGGTATAAAAAGGGTTCAGGCTGGCGTCTTTCCTCAGAAAAAGCGGTTAGGTGTTTGATATGAACGTTTTTCTCCACTGCAGTGTTTTTCTTTTCTTTTTAATAAACCTCGCTTCAAAACACGCCCACCTGGTGGCTGCAACTTTATTTAAGATTTTCCACAACAGGTTCTAAATGCATGAATAGGTTTAGTCTAATAGTGTGAAGAAATCAGAGTATACAACAAATCAAGCTCCTATTTTCTTTAAACTGGTAAATACTTGATTGGAGTTTAATATGCTGTCATTTAAACAGTATCAAACAGTATACAGTAATGTGTAACAGAGTCATGCTTCATTTCTTTATAATTTGCTGGGAAAATGGGAAATAGGTGCAGCAATTTACTGAAACATTTGCAGGCCTACATAGAATTACATGGTGGATTTGATTGTGACAAGACCTTAAACACCACTGGCTGAAATGCAAACCCAAACCATGACGGAGCCTCCACCGTGTTTTACAGATAGCTGTAGACACTCACTGTTGTACCTCTTTCCACCCTCCATGCATACTGACCATGCATACATGCAAATTATAACTTGATTGCAATTTGTTGTTTATGAAAAAATTACAGAGTCACGGGTTTAACTATTAAAATGATATTAGCATAATGGGGGGGAAAAAGTTAAACCGCTCAGTAACGCAGCTGAACAGGATAAAGAAATTTAAAGTTAAAATTGAAATCAGGATAAATATTTTGTAACCTTAATTGATATGAGTGGAGTAACATAAGCACTAGCACCACATTATTAATCATATTTTGTCATGATGGAAATAATGGTAATTGCCAGAGCATATGATCCCTGTATGTACAGTCCATGTGGTCACCCTCAAACTTCCTCTATTTAGCATTTGTAACAAAAAAAACAAGTAGTGACTAGCTTATTATTTACTACAATGAAGTTGGAATAAACTGAGACAGGCTTTTTAAGGAACTGATTAAAACACTGTATTTGTCAGCAATATTTTATATCATGACAGCTGTCTCGAGCTCTAAGTAAAGTCATGAATGCATTCTTTTTTCCCTATTTACAGCAGCTTTACAACATATTACAACCCATTTATTATAGTCATATACTGCCTAAGTTAAACAAAAGCAAGCGTCACTGTGATTACAGTGTACAGGATTTGCCCCTGAAATCTGTACAGTACGCTGGACAGTTTGTCAGCTGCTTTGCTTTCACAGACTGCTGCGAGACGCCAGGAATGAGGAACAGCTGGGCTGTGAGTGTCAGCTCTGTCTCTTATGTGGAAATCTGACTCACCTGATTAGCAGGAGGATGTTGGGATTTTCCCGTGGGTTGTTTGTGAGCCACAATGTCAGCAGTGTAATTAAAATCAGGTGCAACAGAACAACAAAGTAAAGAGCGAGAAAAACAAAAAGAAAAAAATGTGCTGATGGTGCTGCTGGGAGAGGTCAGCGGAGGAACTCGAAGCCAAGCAGGAAGGGTTTAGTGTAAAGTGTGCTTTCGTGACTTGTAAACTCCTTTATGCTGTATACAAAAGTAACAGTTAAAATAAAAGCAGCCCGAAGTACCCAATAACAAATAGCTGGGGGGGTTCATTTCAACATTCAAAAACATCAGATTTTTTTTCCTTTGAATATTTCTGGATTTTTTCTTTTTTCTAATCATTATTATTATTTATTAATATATGAGTTTTGTATGATATATCATATTCTGTCATATTATGTATTACTTATTTTATGTATTTATTGCTTTATTTTAGCTGACTTACTTGTTCACATGTAGTTGCATGTAATATACTTTAAATTGATTGATTGCATGTGCTCTAAGCCGCCACCAGAGGACGCCAGATATCCAGCTCAGATACCAACTGCTTCATCATCGTCAGCCTGTCTGTCTGATAACACATTTCAAACTTCTCAGCAATTTACCAGCCAGAAACAGGAAGTGTCACATACAGATTTGTTTTACCTCATTGTGCGTTACCAGGCTACATGCTTTAAGCCCCATCACAACAAAGCAGGCCTCCCTGCATAGTGTATATGAAATGTGATGCTGTAGCCGTGTCCCCAGTGGATGTCTCTGCTGCAGCTTTCTATTTTCCCACTCTGGCTGCCCACTGGGACTGAAGCTCCCTGTCAACTCTCCTGCCAAGGTTACAGCCCCCTCCTACTGCTGCTACTGCTGAGGAATTTATTATCAGCATATATTTATATATCTCCACTGGGATTGGTGCCTATTTCCATCTATATCTGTGTGGGATTTTTTGGCATTAGCATACAGTGTTACAAAAATAAAGAAGGCCATACGACTCATTCATCTGCCTAATGTGTTGATCTGACTGCATCTATATTTAATTTAATGATAATGTACTGTATTGATCTGGCTTGTCAGGAACAGGTATGTATTTTCTGCTTTTACTAAGTGGAAAGATTGTATGTGTCAGGTAATCATTGACTAATGTTTATTAAAACAGTCATATCATTTGAAGAAATTTCATTTTTTGACCACTTACTGCAGCTGGCTAGTGACACTGCATAGGTTGCCATATTTAATCTAAAGATGCCAATGTCACTGCAGTAAAAGGGTCCTTACTTCTGAGACTGGGCACTTATGTTTTCTGTCAAGTATATCTGCATGTTTCTTGTGCCTCACAACAGCGAATGGGAAATGATTAAACCATGCTGTGAAAAAAGTTCAGTGAATTTCTCAAAATAATGCGCCATGCGATTGCAGCGAAGAGCGATTTAGTTCATGGACAAAGGTGGCCTGTTTTCTCAGTATTTGGTGTGGAGTTTGTTCCAAGTGTTGCATTTGCATTTGGCTGCAGTTTAAGGGAACCTTAAACATGGTAGTCCAAACGAATGCTGGCCCAAAGGACGGTGGACATCATTAAGCTTTGAAAAAGGAAGCCCTATCTACTGTGGTCAGGCAACAGTCTGGTACAATATGCACTGATAAGTTCAGCAACAACAAAAGGCTTGAGACCACCTAGGGATCACTGATGACAGACAAATGTAATTACGAATAAAAATTTCTTCAGAACATCACCGCCAAGCCAAGAAAGAGTAATAAAAGAAAACAGCATTTGGTAATGTGATGAGTGCCAAACCTCACAGGACTGTGAGTCATTATTAGGAGAGTTACAACGGGTTATATTTTGGCAGGTTAATGATGTCCTCCATCGTTTTTCTCTCTCTCTCAATGACTGTCTCATTAATACAAACACAAAACACGTCCAATAAAAAAAGTCTTGTTAATTCATGAAAGGCTGAGAGGCTGCTGCAACAGACTAGTGTCGTTATTAGTGGATAGTTCTGTTGATAGAAAGTAAGAAAAGAGTTTTAAAAGTGCACATTTCACTGCACTGTGAATGCAGATGCTCGTAATATGTAAATGCATTAAAAGCTTCGTAACTGTGTATCAAAAGAAATGTAATCCTGGCTTTTTATTCCCTTTTAGTTGTTTAACGTTGCTATTTTTGATTGACTTGGATAAATGAACCCCAGTCTTACTGTACTCGTTTTCATTGTTTTACAAGTGTGTGGAGGACAAAAGCAAAGCGTGAATGTTCACTTCAGTTCATTTTTATTCACAATCATTATAAAATATCACTGCTTTCTTTTGTTTGAAACGGTTTAGGCAGAAGTTTGACCCTAACCCTAAATAAAGGCACAAGTATTGCATTTGCAGATTCACAGTTTATGAAACAAACAAACCAAAACACTATTACAACAACATTACCGTCCTGTGTTGACCCCGTTTTCTTCATTCTTATATTTGTCTAAAATTCGTTTTTTATATTTTATTTTAAACTGGTTTATGTTACTTTCTTTTATTTCTTCTGTTAGACTGTTACATAATTTAACTCCTGCTATTGAGATAGTCATACTTTTTAAAGTTGTTCGAACACTTTGTATTTTTAAATACCATTTGTCTCTTAAGTTACACCCACCTTCTCTTTCTATAAAAAAAAATTGCTGATTTCTTTTGGAAGCATTTTATTTCTTACTTTATATATTATTTGCGCTGTTTTAAACTTCACTAAGTCTTGGAATTTGACAGCTTGCATTTTGATAAATAGTGCATTTGTATGGTCCCTGTACCCTGCATTATTTATTAATCTAATGTGACTCCTGAGTGAAGTGAGTTAGTAGGTTTAGGAACACTACAGAGTGAGAATCTGCTCAATGGTAAAATATTGATCTTTCTATTAAACCTAAAGCTGGCTCCACTGAGGTTTTTCACGGCAGAAGTAAAAAAGCGCTCCCTGTTACTGTGTGATGTGTCACTGAAGAAACAAATAAATGATCAGATGTTCAGATTTAAGCTGTTGAAAAATGACCTGTTGGCATATAATCTGTGAAACAAACATCTGAAATATCTCTCATGAATTTTAGGGTTAACCCATTAATCTTTGTCTCTCTGTCACAGTGTGTCTTTGTTCTGTCTTCCTCCCCTCACCCACCAGCGGTCACAGTAGGTGGGTGCCCCTCCCTGAGCCTGCTTCTGCTGGAGATGCCTTACTGTTAAAAGGGAGTTTTTCCTTCCCACTGACGCCAAGGGCTTATGTGGTTGTTGGGCTTTTCTCTGTTTAATTTTAGGGTCCATAGCTTACAATAAAAACCAGCATGAGGCAACAGTTGTTGTGATTTGGTGGTAAACTGCTTAATAGGTGAATTTCTATCACAAGGCAGAAGCTGGAATTTTTGACTAATTGATTTACCGTTTATTTATCCAGCTAAAAAAGCTCACATACACTGAAAATGTCTTTTTTTAATTGATCTGGCCAAGAAGGCAGCAGAAAGTGCAAAACATAGCATCACAGTTCTATGACAATAATCAAGGGAAAAAAAGGGACTGGTTTGATTATTATATAGGTACAGTAACACAAAGTCAAAAAGATATTTGATAGACAGGAATATAAATAAACCCTTTATAAATGTCTTTAGTCTATTTACCAATATAAGCAAATACATTACACAGAAAACAAAACAGAAAACACGCACACACACACACAGTGCTTTAAAGCTCTGGATCCTGGTGAAGTAACAACAATGACACGTAGAGAGGACTCAGGTATGGCGCTGGGAGTTTTTTTTTTTTTTTTATTATTTACCGAGGTTACTGTTCCCAGCTTTACTCTGGGCTAAAGAACTATAGAACTGCATTTTTGTAACTTAAACATACAAACATACAAATCTAGTTGGTTCTCAATGATGTGGCACTAAATTTCTGCTCGAATGGCCTAAATGGCAATTATCAAACCATTAAGCGCTTTTTGAAAATGTTGTATGATTTTTTGACATAGCCTAGTTTGACGCCCACCCCCC
>VUQR01014718.1:4536-18343 GCA_015108515.1 Hemichromis elongatus | reverse complement strand
TTAATACCTGAGAAGGCTTTTTCCTCTACAGTGGTATATTCTAATTGTATATATAAAAGCTGAGGCAAAAGATACAGTTTAGGTTCCTTTGTGAGTTTTCACTGAGATAAAAATAATGAAAAGGTGCACTTTAGTCATTTGTACTTTTAGTTTACCCTAATGTATCACCTTTATAACACTTCATATACTGAATCTTCATTTTAGAATATAAAGAGCACTCAAATAGCATTTTACAGACATCCCTCAACATGTCAGGTAGTCAAGTTGCTCTACTGATATTGTATAGGTTATAGTAGTAACAACAGGAATTGTAGAGCAGCTTGTTGAGAGAGAAGATAACCTTTTAAGGTTTCTTTAATTTTGTCTTTTTAGCAGTTCAATTCAGATTTTTTTTTATATAGCGCAGAATCACAACAATAGTTGCCTCGAGCCACTTTACATTTTAAGGTAAAGACAATATTACAGAGAAAACACCTCCAAACAGACAAATGAGCAAATACATGGCGACAGTGGGAAGGAAAAACTCCCTTTTAACAGGAAGAAACCTCCAGCTGAACCGGGCTGAGGGAGGGGTGGCCATCTGCGATGACTGGTTGCAGGTGAGGATAGGAAGACAGGACAAAAGACACACTGTTGAAGAGAAGGATTCGGGATCACCTGGTTCCACAGAAAGCTGAAGGCTTTTCCTCCCACTCAACTTCTAAATATCCTTGGAACCACAAGTAAGCCCACACTCTATATGGATGATACAGTACTATGAAGACTGGGCCCTGATTGCTCAGGAACTTGTATGTGTCTTTTGTGTGTTGTCAAACATCAAAGATTTAAATATTTCAATATATTTGAAAAATATGTTGCATTCTTTCCCCAGAACATTTTATGAAGTCCGTAGATAGTATGACAGAATATAGCCACACTGGACATCACCAACTAATTTATAAAGTCCCATGACACAGCCTTGGCTTTTTCTAGAACAGGAGAGTTCTTAAGAATAAGAATCTTCTGAAGTTTTGGTAAAAAGGTACAGCATCTACTGTAGTTCTATAGGACTCTGACTAGATTTCTGACTTGTATTTTCTCTGTTTGCTTTGTGAGGTAGTTTTTTTGTTGTTTTTTGTTGTTGTTGTTTTTTTTATTCTTTTGTACAAAGGTTGCATGTGTGAAACTACTATGACGTGAGCAGGATCAGCTGCTCGTGAAGCCCAGCAATGGGTGTGCATGGGTGTTGAGTCTCATTAAGTTGTTTGTCAGCCAGTGCAGAAGAGTGCCAGAGTTCGGACACCAGCCCGAGCTGCAGCCGTGCCAATCAATACAGTACACACAGTATCCGCTCTCACCCTGGGTCTCTGCGAGCAGGTTGGCACGCATGATAGCAGGATGGCAGGGATGGGCGGGGCTAACCCGCTTTTTCTGTTTAAGCCAGGATGTCTGTACAGAGAAGGAAAAAAAGGCAAAAAAACGAAAGTGCACCCAGTGTTACTCAATCCTTTAAAATGATATATTATCACTGCACTGTAATGATACTCTCCTTGTTAGCCAACTTTTCTGTTGTCATAAGAGAAACCAAATAGCTGCCATATACAGTGTTCCGGCTCAACAAAATCACAGTAGGTGGGATTTAGTCCATCTGGGGAAAGTAAACTTATGCGGCATATTTTTAATTTCAGCTCCACACAGGAAAAAAAGAAAAAAAAAACGGTCATATTGTTGGTAAACAGAAAAGTGCCAGTCATCACAAGGCAAACAGACACCAAACAGTATGAGATGAAATCGGTTATTTTTGAGAAAAGCGGTGACTTTTAATTTTATTGGTCTTTACAGAACAATTTATACTCTAAACTGGCATCCCTGGGATTTAAGTTAAATTACAAATGTAGATAAGCATTGGATGTATTACAGCGAGGTAGCGTATAGTACTGTGCTGGTGCCATACAGAGCTTTCTGAATGCTAATCTGCTCATTGTACCTGTCTGCTGCCACTTGTGGGCAGTATCAAAAACAGGTGTACCATCCTGAACTCTCTGTAAGGGGAAATCAACCTCCTCAAACCAAATTAACAGCAGGACAGCAGTGCTAAAGTCAAATACAGTATAAGCCATGGTACAGCCATGATTAATTTTTTATTTTATTTTTAATGTAAGTGCAAGTAAGAGCTGCAAGAAGCATTCATCACAAGAAGAGTTCTTAAACTTGGATGTCGAGATGAGCTGAGATGCTCCGCTCTCTGTGATGGTGACCTCCACCTGTGACCCAGTGTTTTGTGTTTTAGTTTTATTCTTTGATTATCGTTATTTTCTCAGTGTTTCCTGGTTTATTTTGAAAGCGTCTTGCGTGTCTTTGTCATTGTGTTTAATTTCACTTCCCCTGTGACATCATTATGTTCATTCTAGTCAGCTGTTTGCCCATGTGTTTCCACTTCCCCAGATCACCTCCTGTGTGTATTTAAGTCGTTTGTCTTCCTTTGTTCATTGTCAGGTCTTCTGTTCATCCCACGCCATAGTTCGCGCTCATGTCTCATAGTTCATAACTCATAGCTCTTAGTTTATGTTTCTCAGATTATAGTTTTTTGTTCTCATTTTGAGGTTTTGGATTAGGTCCTTGCCGTGCCTTTTGTTTTGTAATTTTTAATTAGGCACAGTTAAAGGCTGCTCTTGCCTCCTGTTCATCTGCATTTGGGTCCATCCTTCACAAACATGCTGGCGTATCCCGCCGTGACACGACCCAAATCAAAACTGTGACCCCGGTGCTAATCGCAGGACTCCAGAGAGTATCTTTTCATGTGGTCTGAAGTCAGGGCTTTAGAAACAAAATGCACCGCGAAGGTCGCTGCTATCATCACGCATTAGCACAGAGGTTAAAGCTGTCATTTGGATGGGATTGTTGAGATTGGCAGTGATTTACCACACATTTCACCCTCCTCTCTCAGCAGGTCGCTGTCAGAATTAAGCCACTTTGCCTGATAATAATCATCCATCAGACCTTTTCTATTTGCTGTGAAGATATAGCACTTGTGAAGTTCATAAGCATCACTACATGTGCACAAACAGTCAAATAAAGCTAGCAGACCTTTGTATAAGCCTTTCTTAGTTTCTGTATAAGAGTTAAACTACATTCACCAAGGTCAGAATTATCAAATGCACAGCCTGCAAGCCAGAACTGGCACGTTGGTGGGTTTGATGTGGCAGGTGTGCAGAAGAGAAAATCTTTTCCTTTTTTGCAGTTAAAACTCTACGCCCAGATGAACAGAATACACTTTTTGGGATATCCTTACCTGTACGATTGAGCATGCATAAAGACTTTTTTAACATTACTGTATGTAGCTCACAGTACAACAGTTTTACTGGTCTTACCCACTAAAAATTTGGCTGCATGGGGCCCATAAACTAAATTTTGTTTGACTGTGCTGACTTAGACCACTTACAGTATTACAGTGCATCAGTATTTGCAGTGCAATCACTCACAAGAGGGAATGCATTTTACTACAGGAACAATTCAACTGTCTAAATAATGTTTTTGTTCCTACTTTGCTTTCTTTTTTGTTTGTTTGTTTGTTTGTTTGTTTATTTTTACATCTTTGTAACAGTACCTTTAATTGTCTTGATGAACACTCAATCATCCAGCACCTTTACGTATTCTTCCACAGTCACAAAGCTGCAGCAACACAAAAAATAAAACCTAAACACGACCTTCAATTATTTTGTCTTTTAGAAAGAAGCAGAAAATACAATTTAAATAAGTCCACATTAGGGACAATGCCCCGTCCCACACTGGTAAAGAAAGTGATCCTGATCTGCACCAGACTTTAATGATTTCTTCCTTTAACCATGTTCTGCCTTTTACATGCGTTCTGTGAAATCAGCCACAAGAATAAAGGTGGACCATGAATTTAAAAATAAATCTGAAATACTTTTAAAGATAATTTATTTAACACTAGTAGGTGACTTTGCTTGACTCACAGTTTAAAATAATCCTTATTTATATTTGCCTTGGTGCAGTCCCTCAGTTCGCCCTCGATCTGAAACAAGCCATTTTAGGCCATTCCTTTAAGGCAGAAGTTTTCAAACTGGTGAGATTTATGTAGCTAAAATTTCGTGTAATTGTTTAATTGTTCATTTGTTAATGAAGGATGGATGTGTGTCAGCGCTGCAGCAGAGTGATGGCCTGTCTATGGTGTATCCTGCCTCTTGTCTATGGATGGATGGATGGATGGATGGCTTTCATTATCTGAAACTTATTTAAAGCCATGTTTAAATCATCCACCTTTTTTTTTTTTAAATCAGCAAAAATCATATTTCATTGTGAGTTTCTGCAGATACAATTTTCTAATCACTAAGAAATCATTTGTGTAAATCAGAGATAACATGCATTCATTGTAAATGTGTAAAAGAAGGTCAAAGAAGGTGGCGTATCATGGACCTGTACTTCCACTCACCCATCCACAGCAGTTACGATTCACCGTGTATCTGACAGCCCGTCAGTCTCGCTGCCTGCATCCCCCTGGGGATGCTTCTCTGCTTAAGCATCCCTCCAGGCAGGATCCAAAACTCTGACAGGGCCTCAGCTGATCCTATAAAGATGGAAAGTGAAGATTTGAAATCCTGAGAATGTAGTTTGAGAAAGGACTGGTTTTAAATAGGTGGCCTCTCAGACATGCAGCCTCGCTGCCTGGGGGCATAGTTATTTGCCCAGTCTTCATATAACAATTCCCATCCTCTGCCCTCACTGCAGGCAACAAGCTGCTCGGAGACACAGCTATGTGAGCTTCATACAAACGATAAGTGAGCACTGACACACTCGGTATTACACGGGAGAACAGAGTGCATCCTGGCATGAAAAATCTGCGGGGACTTCAGCCTTTCTTTCTGAGATAGCGCGTGGTCAGCCAAACCCAGGGGCATGTTGGCGCAGTGAACTACTGCCTGATCCCAGTGAAGGCACACTGCATGCTGGGAGGTCACTGTGAAGGTCGCTGCACTTTTCAGTGCACTGCTAAACATGGATGTTAGCACAGGGGATGCAGAGGACCGGAGTGGCACTTCAGGCCAGCTGACCTTCGAAGCCATGCAAATGAGTTGGAGCTTCTCGCCTTGGAGAACTACTCAGCATCGCTTTGCTTTCAATGCTTTTAGGATTTCGCAGAAGCTCTCATACCTCAGGCATTCGTTCTGTAGAGACAAGAACGGCTCAAATATTAAAGGCTTATAAAGGCTGCTTATTGTGCTGTTGACTGTACACTAAAAGGATTAGTTTGCTGTGTAAGGGTTCCTAAGGTGTTACCTCATTACTATATATGAAATAACATGTTTTGCAGGTATTTATTTATGGATAAATAAAAGCATATCTAAAACTAGATATCTAACCGATTGCCTTTGGGGCTGAATGCTTGTTTATAACATCCCAGCCATTCCTTTCAGGGTTTCATGTCTTTAATTTCACAGTATGGGTACCCAATCAGTCTTGAATTTTATGTTCATAACATGAATTGTTTATTTATTCAGTTGTTAATTTTGTAGCAATTAAATTTTGTATTTAAATTGAAATACTGATGGCCATTTAAATGAATAAATACAATCTGTGGAGGCTTAGCAGCAGCTTTAGGAATCAAAGCCATCAGCTGTTGTTCTGGACTAAGATGGACGAAGTTCTCAGTTATATTTTGTTGCTAACTAATGTGCGTATCAGGTGATTAGTGAAATAAAGTCAAAATCGTCCTCCTTTTCCTCTCTAAGTTTGTCTGCAACTGAGCCTCTCTGAGGTTTCCTCAACTTTAGTGTCACCTTGAGATCTCGCACCGTTAAACAGCCCCACTGTCAACAATCAATAAATTTGGTTGGCCCTCTATCCCTCTTTTGTCCCTGCAAATGAAGCTGATGGATGAAAAAGAGCCCCCGTGCCCTCACCCAGGTAATGTGCTGTGAATGGCCAGGTCAATACTTTCGGGGTTAACAGGAGAGGCAGTGAGGGAGGCAGAGAGTGAGGTGGAGGCATTTAGGAAGAGTGGTGCGTTTAGAGCGGGACACAGGAGCGGGGTCAACTCTCAGGACAACTTAATATTTAATCATTCCCCCCTCACTGGTTACTCAAAACCCCACAATCCCCTGTGGATGAGCAAGGAGACAAGCGGGAGAGAGGGGGGAGGGTGAGATGACACTTTATCTCTCAAACTGCCTTGTGCTTTGACTGAGTGCAAATTAAGTGAGAGAGAGAGAGAGATGGGGGGGAAGACAAAGAAAAAATGAGATGGGGGACGTTTGCTGTGTGACAAAGATGGCGAGATGACTGTGTGCAGCAGACAGAGACAGACACACGAAAGAAAAATGGAAAGTGGTGAATAACGGCATTAAAGTCTTCTTCATCATACAGATTGGAGCTCAGTGGCCGGGCAAGGTTAAATATAACGATAAGTACATTGTGATGTTGAATGATGGCATGATGGATGCGGGTGGGACAGGGAGCAGAGACATTACAATGTCAGGTCAGAAACACTTCCATTAAGGTGCTACTGATGCATGAATCTCTTCAGCTCGACAGCTTCGCGTCAGTCATTTCGTCCTATTATCCAAAACCAGGAGCGCCAGGTCTTTTGTTTTGATCAGCTAGGTCAAATTTAAAGGAAATGTCAGAAACGTGAGCGCTCCAACGGCATTTATAGATCAGTAATAACACCACCATGGACACAAATCTGTGCAGCAGCATATGTGTTTAAGGGTTGTTTCTTTTCCAAATTCAGCGTCAAACACTAAGATTTCACATGTTAAATCGTTTCTGTCCATGTTGCTCATAGCAATGAAATTTCAACAACTACAACATCATTGAAGCTCGAAGTAGATTTTTCCACTTAATTGTTCTGATTTCAATGACCAAAAGAGTTCTCCCTAAAGTTTCTGGCGCCCATGTGGCATGACAAATGGAAAGTAACTTTAATGACTGGATGTTTAATTTCAGAATCATTTGCTTATCTTTGGTATGAACCTGAAAGGTTCTGAATTTGTGTTTTGTCTGTTTACCTCTGGGATGAGACCAGAGGGTAGAATCAGGAGATACTGGAGTGATTACATCTCTCAGCTGTCTTAGGAACATCTCTTTGTTTGCTTAGACTACTTCCCCCGAAATCTGGAGCAGCAGAAAATAGATGAATGGAATAAACGGGATTTTTATTTTATATATATGTAATTGAATTTATCAGCATTGTTTTTAAAGTATAAAAGGTAAAAAAAAAAAAATAAATCAAACAATTCCTACACTATTGCAAGTGAATACATAAATCCTAAATGAAATATTACTTGAACAAATCCAGTCTGCATTTTTTGAACAGATTTTTCTGTGTAAAATATTAAAGCAGCAGTGTTTTAATTGTAATTTGTTTGATAACTGTGTTCTCGTCCATGTACAGTGCAGAACAGAATGAACATTGTACTTTATTTCATTTTTTTCAGGCTGTTGGCAGTAGACTTTTTTTTTTTTAAATGTTAGTCATCTCTGGGATCATTATAATTAATTCAGTATATTTGTTTGGATCTATTAACAAACCCACCAAATGTCATATACTCATTAAAATTTAAAATATCAAATAATGCATGAAAGTGTTAATCCTCTAGGGATGAGGAGCGGTTTCACTTTGTTTTTGTTTTGGCCTGTAGGGCCACGAACAGGAAGGTCATAGGATCACCAAAAATCATTAGCATTCATCCTCTGGGGGAGCACTAATCACCATACTGAATATCAGGTCAGTGTGGTCACTAGATGTTGAAAAATCTGCTCTGGACCAGCAGCGTTGGATGACACTGCTGTCCATTACACCTCTTTACATAACATCCAAAAATACAGTCATAGACTGTTATCCAAATAGGTGCTATTTTCATACAATGGTACCTTTCACACCAAAGCTGAATGTTCAGTCTATGAAACCTGTGAACAATGTGCCTCCTCCTGTGCGCTGTCAGTGGGATGTGGATCTATAATGTAAGTATTTTTATTATTTTCTCACCTGCTGCCTACCTGCTTTCTGCCACTTTAACAGCCGTTTTATGTGAAAACCTGAAGAAGACATATCCTTAAATTCGGGGACTGATGATATTTCATATTGCTTAATTGTCACACAATCATTACAGGTTGTGAGTGTGTGGTTAGGTCCTCATTACCTGGCTATACACTTTCCACACAATATATGCTGAAACTCTTAGTTGCCAATGTCAGAGAAAGGATGCGTGTCCTAGCCAAACCTGAGTGAGCTCACTTCACTTTCTGCACCACTGCTTGAATAGTTATGCAGTGTAGCGCACTCCGGCACTGCTGCTGCCAACCATGCACTGAGCTCAGCATGAGTTTCAGTTGGTTTAGAGATACAGGAGGGAATTAAACCAAAACTCTTTGTCATGGTCTCGACTGACTATCGGCAGCATGTTATTATATTATTTATGCTAGACAAGACCTGGATTCCTGATTTTTGGACATGAAGGAATGATGTAACCTGTGCATCCTCAAGCTTGGCTTTGCCATTACCATGTGAATATGAATGAGAAACTAAGAGACGGTGTACTGTTTTATGGCAGCAACTTGTCAATAGTAGTTCCACCTTTAAACTATAATCCTATATGACCCATCATTCACAAAATCAACATTATGTTGTGTTGACTAACAGTTGAAACTGTAACCTTATCAGGAAAGTGTCTGCTAAAGTCATAGATGAAGGTAACCAGTGATTGTTTTTCCCCTTAGAGTTCAATACAAGCAGACATCGTTTCTGCAATCACAGGAGTCGCCCTCTGCTGGCCATTAGAAAGAATGCGGGTTTAAGGGCCATCCTGTATCAGTTTATTCAGCCAATTGAATTACAATCTTTAAGACTAATCACAGCATGGCTGCTTTTTTACAGCTTTTTTATGCCCTTAGTGAGTTTCCAAGTTGTTGAGCTACTATAAGAGCTATTCAAGTAAATATATTTTTAAAAACATGCCTTTTTGCATTGTATTTTTAGGCTTTACTGTATTTCAGTTTTGTCACAAATGTCATATCAAAACTTTTTTTTTTTCATCTTTGCTTATAAAACTACAAATCATGTCTGAATTTATCAATGCTTTCAGGTCTGAATGTCAGAAAACACCCTGAGGCTTTATCACAAAGATAGGCATAGCTATTATATTATCACCTATTGGTTTTAGACACTGGTATCTGTTTTTCCTTTTAGAGTTAGATTTAAATATATTAGGATAAGAGGGTAAAGTGATCATTTATCAGCTAAGAGTAGAAAGCTTGCTGCATCCATAGAGTGTATGGTTGCAATGCACAGACACACATACCTACTGATTAGTCCAACGTAATATACAAACAATGTATTGTAATTGCCTTCATCAAAACAAAGGTGCATCCTTTTTTTAATGCCAGAGCTGCATTTAGTGACACATGGATGGTCCCTTCATTTATCAGCCCTACGTGGAGTTTGCTGCTGGGAGTTAATTGATGTAGATGGTCTTGGGTGTAGAGATCGGGAAACCAAGTACCAATCTCTTTTCTAATTATTATTATATTTTTATTCTGACTGCATCCATCGCATACACTTTGCAGAGCATTATCAGTCTCCTATCTAGCTGTAGTTACCATGGAGAGCCCAGTGGAGGGTGAACGCCCTGCCAGCTGTGGCCACCACTGGCATTGCAGCTGTTAACTGATGCCAATCAGCTCACCTGAGGGCACAAGGTAGCTTTCCCACTGAGCCAGCAATCAGCCAAGAAGTCTCACGGTGCTCAGCAGGAAGGAGAAAAACGGATCCAGGATAGAGATCAAGTGAGGGGAGGGAAGTGATGAATGGCGGCGGGTAGGCAAGCAGAAGGGCCGCCGGGACCTCCAGATGGTCCCCACGGAGGTGCAGGCGGCCAAGCTCCACACAGAGCCACCCAGCCCCGTGTCAGCACTTTGGGGAGAAGCTGAGAAAAATGCTGAGGCGGCAGCAACGCAGGGAGATGAGGTGAAGTGGTGAAAATTTAACCAGCCTGATGAAAGTCTAAGTGTGCATGTTAAACAGGCGAGAGGGGGAGGGATGTAGGAAACTGAAGTGTGAGAGGCAAAAGTATGGCAGGAGGTGACTGTTAGAGAGAAACTGTGCTTCTCAAACTCTAATTTTACCTGACACCCCAGGGTGCAGTGCAGCTACTTTATGACCCTGGTTTGACCTCAAAAGTAGCATCTTATCCCGTTTTCAATTTTTTTCCTCGTGATAATTAGCTGCAAGGACACTGTTTTGTTTCAAAGACTGAGGCTGTATCCCTCTGCACTGCGGCCTGGCTCGTATACATGCCAGAGCCTCGTAGCGCTTTTGTCGACCGCCTTTCACATGAAGCAACCGGTTTGCTCTGTGGTGTGCGGAGAAGTGTGCAAAGAAAAGGAGAGGTAGAGTCAAGCAGTGTGATTACATAAGGTTGGGTAACAGGCTCACTGTGGGGATACACACTCACTAGACAGTGTTGATGGAGTCTTTCACAGGCCTGCTGGGGTGTTGATTAGGATGTGCTCACAAACAAGGACCAGATGCTGAAATGGATCTTAATATGCTTTTCTGTCTTTGTTTGTCGCTCCCTCTGATTTATGCTCATCCCTGCCATTTCCCCCACTTTCTTTTTTGCCCTTTTGGCTGTCCTCCTCTCTTTGTGGACACCAAATCACATCCCATTCTCCATTCGCCTCCCCCTCCCCAAATTTTTGTCATTGCCCTCGTATTCCACTGATTTTCAGGTGCAGTGCGAGCCTCCAGCATCTTCCCCATCCTCAGCGTCATCCTGCTCTTCATGGGAGGCCTGTGTATAGCTGCCAGTGAGTTCTACAAGTCACGCCACAACATCATCCTCAGCGCAGGGATCTTCTTTGTGTCTGCAGGTCAGTCAAACACCCACAAAAGGAAACACAAGTACAAGGATTTGTCAAAGAGCATTAGTCCCGCCATTTGCACCAATTTTGAACTGATTCCAGACAACCATTCAGCTCACAGGCCAATTTAGAATCAGTTAACTTAACGTACATGCCTTTGATATGTGCTTGGTAAAATGGGATAAACCAGTGCAAACACATAAAGGCGGTGGTGTTACTTTGAGGCAACAGTGCTAACCACTGCACTGCCCTTTATCTACGTTATGTTACATTATGCCATAAACATATATTCGAGTACTGGACTATGTGTGACAGGGCAGTATCAGTATCAGTATCATCCGTTTTGGGAAAAACATGCCATCTTTTTGCCCCGAAGCAAATAAATAATATCAGAATGCAGTGACACGTAGATGAAATGTACCTTTAGTTTGGGTACAAGCGTGTGTGATCGAATTACAATACAAATTACAACGCGGTTAAAATTGCAACAAATTAACTATTTTAATGCAATACGAGAAATCTCTCAAAAGTATTGTGTTAGGTTTTGTAAATTGGTGGTCACTTTAACTTGAATGCAACACATAAAAGCATACATGCATGTGAAAGAGGAATGTTATTTTTATTCAAGATTTGAGAAACAGGTTAACTAACAGCTGAGCAGAAGAAAAAGGCGACCAAAGTGGAAGTTTAAATGATTAAAACAGTACATTTGCATAATGACTGGAACTAGCACCACTGAAGGAACAATGGGCTGGGAGGTCAGTTCCTTGATCATTACTATGCAAATGTACCTTTTATAAGACTGGGGAAACCTGAAGCCAGCTGAGACTGAAGAAGTCACTTGGTCGAGTGACGATACCTTTCTCCCACTGAAAACACTAAGTCCAAATGAACAGAATCAACTTTTGGGCATTTTGCTTTTATTTTAGTTAAAAAGGTCAATTTGAAATGCAAAATATAAGAGATCTGATAAGCTGCAACATTTAAGATCGTCAACAAGTTCTGCTAACTTGTAGCATCAAGTAAATATCTTTAAATATAGTTTTAGTGACATCATAGAGTGTAAATGAGGGAAGCTGCTTGCTTGGCTCTGTGTAAAGGTAACAAAATCTCAGATGAGCACCTTTTTGTTTACTGCAGAGACACAATGTCGGTCTCTTTGTCACAGTATTTGTTATTAAGTACTTAATTTAATGTTCTACACCATGAATTCAAAAGGCCACGCTGAAACATCACGGGCTGCTGGTCACCTCTCTCACTGCAGCTACAAGTCACTTCTTCTCTTGCCTTTCTTTCATTTCTCTTGGTCCTGTTGCTAGGCTAAAAACCACCCATTGGGACTCATCTCTAAAAATATGGTGTCCCTGACACACTTTCCCTACAATCCATCTTCCCAGAAATACCATGTCAAACATTTCTGTGTGTGTGACTAAACCAAAAAGGCCAAGTAAGATATATAGATGGATACATAAATACATATAAATAGATAATATATTTGGATATATGTTCATACACACAGAATATATGCTTTATATAAATCTAGCCAAGACATAAATGCCCCTTTTTTGCTACAGAAAGGGCAAAGATTAAGACTCTAACATCAGTCGTGTTGGATGAGGAGTTGGACAGGATTAGCAGACTGTGTACAGTGCATGAATCAGCACTCTAAACATATTTGGTGTGAGCCTGAATGTTAAGTTACCAGGATTAAAGGCCTGAGTTCATCTCGACAGATACTTTGTGTCTTGTTTTCTCTTTGTCTTTTTTTCCTCCTCCTTTTTCCTAAATTGTGTCTATCTTACATCTCCCAACACATCAGGCCTGAGCAACATCATCGGGATCATCGTGTACATATCAGCCAACGCAGGAGACCCTTCAAAAAGTGACTCGAAGAAGAACAGCTACTCTTACGGCTGGTCCTTCTACTTCGGTGCCCTCTCCTTCATCATGGCTGAGATGGTGGGTGTCTTGGCCGTGCACATGTTCATCGACCGCCATCGACAGCTGCGAATAGGGGCGCGCGCGGCCGACTACCTCCAAGGCTCGGCCATAACACGGATCCCCAGCTACCGCTACCGCTACAGACGCCGCTCGCGCTCCTCCTCCCGCTCCACAGACCCGTCACATTCTCGCGACGCCTCGCCGGTGGGCCTCAAGGGCTTCAGCGCGCTGCCATCCACGGAGATCTCCATGTACACGCTTCCCCGAGACACCCTCAAATCCTCCGGTACACCAACCGCCACCTACAACTCTGAGAGGGACCACAACTTCCTGCAAGTCCACAACTGCATCCAGAAGGACTTGAAAGACTCGAGCCACACCAATACAGCGAACCGCCGCACCACGCCTGTATGAGGGAGTCAACACAGGCCAGGCCAGCACGGCGGAGACCAGGAGACACGGGAACCCCTGTGGGTGGAGAACGCCCCAGGAGAAGATGGATTTCCATGTTTATAGACATTTGTTCTTTTTGTTCAGCTGCATGACTTTTCCATTACCATTGTTGAGAGAGTTTCAACAAGTCTGCTGTGATCCTGGGTTGAATGGCAGAGGACTGAGAGTGGGTCAGGATGTCCCAAGGAAGTGAGATCTGTCAGGTATTTTGGAGCAGGGTTTGTCTGTGAGGTTCGGGGCACCGACAAGGGAAGGCGGGAGGGGTGGGCATTTATGAGACAAAGAATTGGTTTCATCATTTCATTGCCCTTCGGTTTGACAGTGATGCCCCACAAGTTTGGTTGGAGCAACAGGTCAAGCTCCCCCCTCAGCCAGCCTGCCACCTCTTTTATTTACTGACTGATTTATTCATTTCTTTTGCATTAAAACTGTGAATTGTTACAGTTTGGGATTCAGTAAGAATTACCCCAATCTGTAATCTCTAACAAAGGTACTATATATATATATATATGTATTACTTTTATAAATAAATTATTACGTTAATAATCAAGAG
>VUQR01014716.1:0-20024 GCA_015108515.1 Hemichromis elongatus | reverse complement strand
CCCTCTCATGTCCACGCTGCAGCACACCGACCCGGACTACTCGGCCGCCTATGTGGTCCTTGACACGGACAGCGGCCTCAAAGGTTTCGGCCTCACGTTCACTTTGGGAAAAGGAACAGAAATCGGTAAGATCCACGCGGGGCGGCCTTTAAAACCCACTTTGACGAAGCCACCGCTACAAACTTGCTGTTGCGTTCAAGTGCACGCAGTGAGCTCAGAATTTCTACTTCTTGAACATTCTGAATTTTATCAAAAGACTTTCTATAGAGAAAAAAACCCAGCCATGTAGACTAAATGTGAAAACCCTACTGTTTTTTTTATTAAGCAAAAGCAGGTACTGTGTAGATTTTTACACGAATACAACGTCTCATAACTTACACGATCAAATTGTTGTTGTATTTAAAAAAAAAAATTAACCATGCAGAAATCAGCCACATTATAGTTTATTGTTTGTGTTTCTATGGCCTACATACTATTTATTCATTAAAAAGTCGTAGAGAAAATGTCACATTTTTGATGACTTTTCTCTCAGCTAGCGTCTAAGCTCTGCACTGCCATCCTGTGGTAGTTTTAGTCAATGCATTTCAATTACATCGGTTCACATGCACGTCAAAATCAGCTTTATTAACAAAGTATCTGTACACACATATACGTAAAGGTATTGGGCTCCGGCTATTTCTTTGTTGTCAGTGTTCTCTGTTGTCTACTCTGTCATGTACACTGACAGCATGACACCAACATTACACAAACGATTACATTTATAACATGGACGGTGCAGAGGTCAAAGATGCTGTAATAAAGTATGAAATAAATAAAGGACGGATAACTACATCACAATATAAAGCGCCTTGAGGCGACTGTTGTTGTGATCTGGCGCTATATAAATAAAATTGAATTGAATTTAGTTAAACTGGACAAAACACCCAACATCATAATATGGCTGTTGCAGGGCTGTCAAGCTCACACTCCACAGTCCCTGTATCTGTTTAAATGAGGCTTATTATAATTATAAATCTTTGATGAAGTTTTGATCTTCATCCAGTTTGTCTTTGTTTTTGTTGCTGGTTGAAACTCCGCAGTGCTGTGTGCTGTCAGGGCCCTTGCGGGACTAGTTATCGGCAAATCTTTGCAGGAGATTGTGGGCAACTTCTGTGGATTTTACCGCCTCCTGACCAGTGATGGTCAGATGAGATGGGTGAGAGTACAAACACAACAAGCAATAAATACGATGAAAACACCTTTAAAGTATTTTATGTAGTCGAGTGTTTGCTTGTGATTTTTGAAGTAACGTGTGGCAAATTTAAAAGTCTTCAGATTACAGTCTTTTTTTTCAGATTTTAAGCTAATTTCAGTTTCACTTTCTTGACTGATGGAAGCTGCTGATATTCACCTGATGTCTAGCATTTATCGGTTAATCTCAATATGAATAATGAATAAATAGTTTTACTAGTTTTGCTTTTGCTAGATGTAATTATGACTCTCGTCCGGTACAGCTCGGCCCAGAGAAAGGAGTGATCCACCTGGCCACTGCTGCAGTCCTGAATGCTGTGTGGGACCTCTGGGCAAGGGCCGAGGGCAAGGTGGGGGAAATCTCAGAAGAAGTTTAATAAGTTAAAGTTTGTTTCTCTCATAAAGCATGACACATCATGGCTCACACACTTTTTCCACAGCCGCTGTGGAAGCTGCTCGTGGACATGGTGAGTCAGAGATAATTTACTTCACCGATTTATGTCCGGGACGTGATCACGAGGGAAATATCACGCCATATATTTGTCATTTCAGGACCCGAAGCAGATTGTGTCGTGCATTGACTTCAGATACATCACCGATGTGCTTACAGAAGAAGAAGCTCTGGGTGAGACCGATTTTTGACATCATAGATCAGAGAGTGCGTCCGGTAGAGGTTGAGAAATACAGTGTTACCAAAACATCACGCTCTTTCTGTCTTCATTCTTTTCTCAGACATACTTGTGAAAGCACAGGAGGGCAAGAAGCAGAGAGGTGAGCACACAATTACTGCCTATTTTGGAAACCAACCAGAGTGCTTTCAGCCGCCATAAAAGGTCTATTTATTCCATTTAAACACAATAATTCACACCGTTTTCTACTAGAGGATCAGATGCTGAAAGATGGTTATCCTGCATATACCACCTCCTGTGCTTGGCTCGGATACTCAGACCAGCAGCTCAAGCAGGTCTCTGTTGTATAAATCTCTCAGCAAACAGTATGTCTAGTTAGGCATGCTACTAACTGTAATGACAGTCATGTTTCTGTTAAGCTCTGCTCGGATGCTCTTAAAAGCGGTTGGACCAGATTTAAGGTGAAGGTTGGTGCCGATCTAGAGGACGACCTACGCAGGTGCCGCCTCATAAGGCAAATGATCGGACCCAGCAGCACGTTGGTAAGCCTGTTCTTGCCACCTGCATGCGTATTGGCATTAGGAAATTATACAGAAGGGGTTTATTTTTCTGTTAGATGATCGACGCCAACCAGAGATGGGACGTAGCCGAGGCCATAAGTTGGGTGTCCAGATTGGCTGAGGTCAAACCCCTTTGGATCGAGGAGCCCACGTCTCCAGACGACATCCTGGGTCACGCTGCTATTTCTAAGGTGAGAGAATAATTTCTAGTTTTCAGCTTGTCCGTGTGTATGAAAGGCATTTCTGTGATACAGTAAGTATGCGGGACAACAGAAAGGGTGAAAAATCATCAAAACAAAGCAAACATGAGATACGTTTGATGTCTTTTTGTGGTTATTTTGCCTCCCTTGGCAGTCATTTTAAACCTCTACATGGTCAGGATCCCTCTTTCTGTCTCTAAGGAACATTCAGTCATCCATCCAGGGCTGCTGAGTGATAAACAACTTTCTTGTTGCAGGCTTTGGCTCCACTGGGGATTGGAGTGGCAACGGGCGAGCAGGTCAGAGCTCAGGTCTGTTCCAACAAGCATATCTTTGATGGGTTATATTTTTAGTTGAGTTCGGTTCGGTTTTCTCTCCAGTGTCACAACAGGGTGATGTTTAAGCAGTTCCTGCAGGCCTCTGCGCTGCAGTTTGTCCAGATAGACAGCTGTAGGCTGGGCAGCGTCAACGAGAACCTGGCTGTGCTGCTGATGGCTCACAAGTTCCGAGGTAAAAGTTCAAGCAATAACAATCATGAATCATACGGGTCCCCGAGGCATGTTTGTTATAAGTGCAAAAGGCCCTCAAAGGTTATTAGACAAATGCTGCCTACACAGAGGAAACTGGTGGGTTTGTGTTTCTTTTTTCTCAGTGCCTGTGTGTCCTCATGCCGGCGGAGTCGGGCTGTGTGAGCTCGTCCAGCATCTCATTCTGTTTGATTACATCTGCGTGTCTGCGGATCTCAGGAACCGGTAGGAGCAGTGTTTATTTTTATCAACAGTTTGATCTCAGTGATTATAACCAAACACTGACTATCATTATGTTTCCCCCCCCCCCCCAGAATGTGCGAATATGTAGACCACCTCCACGAGCACTTCACTAGTCCTGTGGTGATTCAAGACGCCCACTACATGCCACCGAAGGCAAGAAACCGATTAGGGAGTCAATCTGCATTACTCTGAAAAAAAACCCCCAAAAACCTTTCTGTTTACAGCTGCTGGTATAGATCGTTCTGCTCTCTGATTTCAGGATCCAGGCTATTCTTGCGAGATGCTGGAGGAATCTGTGAACAGATACGAGTACCCCGAAGGAGACATATGGAAACAGGAAATAAAGAAATAAACATTTAACATTTGTACAGTATAAAACATTCCTCTGAAATTGTTATGTAAAAGGAAGGGACTAAAAATGTCCAAAGGAAAACTTTGAAAGTCTCTCAGAGAGCCTGGGGAACTTTACCAAGTCTGGCTCTGCAGGTCTTTTCCTGTGAAATCAAATATTTTTCTTCCTTACTGAGCAAAGTGCCAGGTTTTAGTGAATCATTTGATTTTTTTTTAATTCTCTTTGGTCTCGCCTTTGTAATGTGATGTGCTGTGAAATGAAGCAATTTGAAGGAAAGTTGAAAAATGATCGGCCAAGCTGGAAACCTTGTATTAGGTAATCAGGTTGCAGTCATCTTTCCTTCATAAGCACATGTCACGAAAATCCTCTAAATGGTGTCTTTGGAGAATTTCGCTCCCACGCAGTGCTTTGCGGCTCAGTTCACACCATCAAAATGAATCTTTTTTTCTTTTTTTTAAATTAAAGACTAATTTTTCTGTTATTCCAATTTAAGTACTTTGTACTTGTGACTGTCCTGCACTGAGAAATACACCCCCAAAAAGATTTTGGTCAAAGCAAAAGCAATAAAGTCTTAAGAACTCGAGTTGAAGGTAAAACTCTGGAGGTCATCCTAAGAGTCGAGGCGTGGGTCATCAGGGTCACATGAGCCGAGGTGACAGCCCCACTAGCAGTTAAATACCCGAGACTCCTCGTCAGTGCCGACAACTGAACAAGCCTCAAGGATGGAGTCCGGTCGCCTTCAAACCCAGAACCTAGAAATGTTTGTTCATTTGCATTCTTTTTTTTTTTAAAGCATCACAATTTTATTCAGGAAATGATCAGAAATGAGAAAAATGCATTTCTGCCAAATGATTCGACACACGTGTTTTTATCTGTGATTTCTGCTTAGAAAAATCAACTCTGAGCCGCTGAAACCCATTAATAGGATATCTGAAGGCTGCTACCCAGTTTGAGCCAAACAGTTCAGTGGCGTACAACTCCAGTTCATCAGTTAGCATGTAGGAAGTTGCAAATACATGAAACTAAAGACTTGTGGACAAAGCTGTAAAGTATGACACCCTTTACTCAGTTTTAATTGGTAAACTCATCCTTTATTATAAATATGAAGATCTCTCTGAACTTTTGTGGCATCTTGCAGTCACAACTGGCATCTACAAACTCTTTAAAACAAACTCATCACCAAAGTACAAGCAAAGTCTCCTCTTACCCACCAGTTTTGTACTGAATTTACATCTAGCTCGCACTCAAGCTGATAAAGTTGACATCTTTATTTACAGAATTAGATATTTAATCAATAAAATGCTTTGAAGTGCTTACGGCTTAAAAGACAGGCCCACCCAAATCAGACCGAAAAAACTGAACTTTCGGCATGAGCGGAGCGGCGAAGAGCGCGCTGTTCGTTCGTAACAACGTTGCGACTTGACGTTACACAGCCATCTTCATTTTGATTGTGGGATGTGGGTTGTAGTCGTAGATCTCAAAGTCCTCCGTGCGGAAATCATCGATTTTCTCCACTTTTCTCAGGATCCTCAGTTTGGGGAAGGGTCGAATCTCTCGCTGAAGCTGCACGTTAAACACAGACGAACGTTGTGTACCGTAAGTTTGAAATAATTAAAAAAAAAGAAAAAGAAAAAAGGAATGAGACATGCAAGAAGCATATTTAACTAACCCACCTGCTCTTTGAGAGGTTCGGTATGGTTGAGGTAAACATGAGCGTCTCCAAGGGTGTGAACAAAGTCGCCGGGCTGAAGGGACAGAAAACATCAGGTGAGGTGAGAGAGGGCACGCCGCTGGATCAAACAGGTGTCAAATAGAAGAAGAATGCACTGGCCATACCTTGAGTCCTGTAATGTGTGCGATCATGTAGGTAAGAAGTGAATAACTGGCGATGTTGAAAGGCACTCCTAAGCCCATATCGGCTGAGCGCTGGTACAGCTGACACGACAGCTCGCCGTCGCATACGTAGAACTGGCAGAGTGCGTGGCAGGGAGGCAGCGCCATCCTAGGAAGGTCTGCGACACCACGAGACACGACACAGATTTACCGCTTGCGTAATTCTTCACCAAATGAGACTTGAAGCAAAGGGTCTCCGTTGGCCTCACCTTTGGGGTTCCAAGCACACATGATGATGCGCCGGTCCTCTGGATTCGTTTTGATGGTGTCAATGACTTTCTGCAGCTGGTCGACACCTTGTCCCGTGTAATCTGTCCGAAGAGTTGATGGGAAAAAAAAAAGGAAAAACATGCAAACAAATGATTTTCATTTACAGCAGCATTTCCATATAAGCGAACACCTGTAAAACCCACAACCCTGCTGTATGTTTTGGAGAATTTCTGTGCATCTTTATAAAATATTCAGAATGACCAAACAAAGGCTGACCCTCGATGAATTTTGAGTGAATAAATTAACTATAAAGTCCAAAAGGCGGATGTTTCCTCGTGCAGCTTCATTCAGCTGGGTGAAAACTGTACCTGCATGCATGTCTGTGTACTCTGCACCAAAGTGCCTCCACTGGAAACCGTACACAGGTCCTAGGTCACCCTCCTCTCTGTCTGTGAACCCAAGGTTGTCCAGGAAGTCCCGAGATCCGTTGGCATCCCAAATCTTCACTCCTTTTTCTGACAGCTCCTTGGAATTTGTAGATCCCTGTGACAGAAAATATCAGATCTAATTTCTACGCTAGGAAGATTTTCATGATTCGTATTTCTTCCGTTTTCCTGCCAGCCTCACCCTGATGAACCACAGCAGTTCCTCGAGGATCCCTCTCCAGAACACTCTCTTTGTAGTCAACAGGGGAAACTGGTCTGTGAAAGATTGCACAAAAAAAATAAACAAAACCGTGACGTTGCTGAGGAAGTAGGAAGCAGCTGTCATTTACCTTTATTTTATATTTTAATGTTATACGAGTTTATACTTGTAAAGACAGTTACAGTGATTAGCAGACTAAAAGGTTCCGATGACTTTTTGATATTACTCCGCGCAGTCCTTCTGTTTCCAGTGCTTCTAACACACAGATACAAATCATACTAGGTGTAAACGGTACCTCTCAGGCTGTATCTGACTTGAGCCCCGAACAGGGACAGGACTCCAGTGTTGGTTCGATCCCCCTTTAAGCGGCCTTTCTCCATGATGTGCTCCACCAGACTCAGATATCCTTGTTCATCACAGAAAAATCCAAAGTTTGTCTTCTTCTCAGCCGCTGCCGTCAGCGGCTGCTTTTCCTCTTTCTCGCAGCTGTCCTGCTTCGCCAGCTCTCCGGTGTGAATTTCAGAAGTTGCGGGCATTTTTTTTATAGATAAAACGTTTCAGCGTTTCCAGCCTCAAAATCAACTGCAGAGAATGAATTGCCCGCTCATTTGACTATTCCCGCGCAGAGAGGCGGTCTCGTGTGTCACGTGACTGCTGTTAAGTCCAACGTCACGCGTGACGTTGCTGGGAAATCTGAATAAACAAGGACGGCGCCGGAACGCCTCACTTAACGAGGCACCAATTATGATTACGGTTTATTTTCCCACATAAATACAATATAAAATACTACTCAAACTAAAATTTGACAACAATCAGGTGTCACAATAAAGATGCCACATAAATTATTTGTGCCAGTGCAAAATATAGTTGGTCTGCCACAAGACAGAGGAGAACACCCAAACGCTGCAGGCCTGACAACAGGAGGCGGATCACTCAGTATTTACATTGCGATCTGCCTCTGGTGGCTTTTTGGCAGCAACTGTGACATTCGCCGGTACCCGCATTGTTTTGACACAAAAAACAAAACAACTATACAATACACACCAACTACCAAAGACAACACAGTACACTAATATACACTACACGCTAAACATCACAAATGTCCCACATATCAAAATTAGCTATCGATAGTGCCCTCTCTCACCGCTGTCACCCCCAAAACTTTCCCTCTTTCTAAACAACCAAATCCCACGTGTAGCCATATCATTATTTTATTTTATTTTAATTTTTTATATTTATTATATTTTTTATTTTATTTTTTGTTGTCCTTTAAAAATGCAGTTTTTCCCATTTCTTCCCACACTAAATATTTAGAAAAAAATTTACATCTGGCAAACGGTTTTATGTCCTGGAGGAGAGAGATTAGTTGACTATGTACTTACTAATTAAATACATTTCTAGATGCTCCATTATTTTATTTTATTTTTTGCACACAAGTATATTTTCACAAAATATTTAAAAACTTGAATTTATACAACAATCTGTTTTGTATATACTTGTACCCAAAGCAAACTATGAAATACTTCTGAATTGAAAACTAAAAGTATTTGTGACATAAAATAACAAGCAAAACGGAGGTTTGAGACTGTACACTGTTTTATTTTTAAAAATCCAAGCATCCAAATACATGAACAAGAACAACATAAACTGTGCATATGAAGGTTTAGAGGTCTATGCGGTGCATTTTCAAGTATTATACAGATCAGCTTAATTGTGCATGAGGAAACCTGATTGTCCTGGACTCTTCACTCTGCATAAAGAGACTGTTTCCATAGTGGCATGATCACATTACTCCATTCCCATGCAGAAAAGAAGCATTAAGTTTTACATTATGTAAGTGCACAGACAAAAAATAGAGCAAAAAAACATAAATAATATATTTAGTGATTCATTGCACACGGATTCAATTAATATTTTTTAAAAAGTCAATAAACCGAGGAATGAATGACTGTTTTTCCAGTCACATTATCATCTTGGATTGCAACATACTATCCAGTCTGCAGCGCTTTCAAATGATCGCAGTTCATTTGGGTCAATTCAATTTGGAACTCTGCCAGGTGATGCTGGGAGCCAAATACTGCACTAAGGGACCACAATCGTGGGTTCAGTACCTTTTATCTGCCGTTTATATAGTGTCAGAGCCTCTTGAGCGACATTTTGGATGAAAGCAGGGTCATCCACCTCCACATCTGCAGGGACCTGTATGGTTACTGGGGCTGAATCCATTACTGAGACAGTGACACTGCTGTCTGCTTTAGGCTTGTTATTCTTCATCTGTTGCTGTGAACTCACCTAAAAGAATGAGACATAGCGGTCTGGCTCAAAATAAGAGCCTCAACAGCCAAAATAATCATGAAACTTCTCCTCTAGTCATAAAACTTATATTGGGAGTTTTACATTTATCATTTGTTCATTTTAGGGATTAATTATATACAAATATGTGTTATAACATTCAAATAACAGTAATGTTCCAAAGGAGGCTCAAGCCTAATCCTTGGTGCTATAACAGCCAAAGAGAAGTATTAAAATGTTCTTCGTATGTTGCAACCTTAATAAAAGCTTGTCAAAGATAATTTCTACAGATGCAGCATCACTAACCACATACCATGAACACACTGAAGATGCTGTGTGGGTCCACTGTGCTGTTGGACAGCTGGCTGACCCAGCCATACTTGTCATGCACGCTGCCGAGCCACATCTGAGTGTCTGCTGTGTGTCTGTGGACCAGCTGCAGCCTGCCGTCGTACTGCTGACGGGAGGCGTTCAGCAGCATGTACATCTCCTCCATCTCAGTGTGCAACTGCTGCACGCTGGGACATGCTGTAAGAGGAGGCAGATGTGCAGGTTGAACTAAAAGACTTTTTTTTGTATCATTCATGATCAAAAAATTTTAAGCATCTATCTAAAAAGTGCTGAAACCATTTTTTTTTAATCCTCTCAGAAGATTAATCAAGAACTATTTTAACAATGAATGAACCATTTAATAAAAGCCTCAAAAGCCCCAAAACAAGTTGACTCCTGTTTCTCAGATGCCAATGTTCTATTTTTATGTCTCTTAAGTCATTTTAATTTGACCATATTGTTGGGTTTGGACTGTTTGTCAGACACAACAAGCTACGTGGCATTGAGGCTCTAGGAAATTGTGACAGACATTTTTTTGTTTTCCATTGTTGTCCTCATTTTTAACATCAAATAAAACCCACTGAATCTGTGTTGTGCTCTTGCACTGTCTGAAACACATTTTTAAACTGTTCATATGTGTCTCTGTGGGAAGAGCAGCAAAATAAATCTGGATTTACCCTTTAACAGATAATCCCTGCACGTCTCACACAGGTCTTTTAGCTTCCAGCACTCGGATGCTTGTCTGCGGAGTCTCCTGCACACATATCCACTCTGCAGCGGTCCCATTGCAGAAAACGAGGCTGTATCTTTGTAGGAGGACATGAATTATGTTACACACAAACGACCATTTTCTACAAACACACACATTTAAGAGTGCAGCGTGGTGCGGCAGATACCTCGACTTGATTGCTGAGCGTACTCTTCAGCTTCTTTTATCTCCTCAAATAAATCAGCCACTGGGGCGCTGAAGCCTCCCAGCATGCTCTTCCCAAAGTCAAGCACTGAGTGAAGAGCGTGCTCCAAACCCACCGACCCAAAGAAGCCGGAGCTCGACCCGCTGGTCAAAGGCGAGCTGGACTGGAGCTCAGTAGCGAAGGTTTCTAGAAAGGCGTGACCAAACACAGGTTGCATCTTCTTGGCCAGACCGATGCTCTGGTTGTACAAAAGGCTGATGTTTGACAACAGCTCGCTGAACGATGCTTCAGCCTGCAGCAGCTCCATACTGGATGCGTCCTCCGTGACCTGGTTTTCAGCTGCGGCACTTCCACCTGAATTCTCCTCGTTTTTATTGTGGACCTGCTCAGCGTCTTCTAACTTAGCAGCCATTTTCCTGAAAAACTCCTCAACCTAAAGGGAGAGAGAGATTCACAGAGACGCGTTTGCACCTTAAACATCAGTCCTAACGAGATTCCTTTTGTTAGAATGTGCTAAAGTCAAACCTTGAACGAGAAAGAGGCGAAGCCACGACGACACGTAGATGTATAGAAGGCCTTACAAGAATCTTCCAAACATGGTCGACACTCCCCAAAGGAAGATTTAGTTAAATCTTGACACTGTTGCTCGGCTTCCTCGAGTTTTTGCTGTGTTTCTTTGGCCAGCTGCATCGCCCCCTAGAGAAACCCCCCCACCAAAAAAAACCCAGAAAACTCTGTCACAGATACATTCCCTTTAAATAAACCACAGAGGATAAGATGAAGTCTTAGGCTCTGTCACACAGCCCTGCCCGGCGTTCTGAAAACACTCAGAAAATATAATAATCTACAGGCAGTTAATTTATCCTGACTGTAGTAAAACTACACCCCAGACTCACTTAGCCAGCTGCACTCCCACACTCATTTTTCACTGTCTGCTTTGAGGTGTCACCGTGCGGCTTTGTCTTTGTGAAGCAGAAAATATGTGAATATGTTTTTAGAAAAATGCACAAAGACTGGCATGAAACCGTTTAAACACAATTTTAATTGCGGGTACATCTTACACCAGCGGCAAATGCCGTGCAGGATTTTTGAAGCTGGACGATCAGCACTGCGCGAAAGAAACATAAATCACCTTCTTCTTATCACTGCTGTGCCTCAGTGCATCCATCAGGTGCATGTGCTTCTCTTCTTTCTTCTCCATCATTTCCTTCACCTGCTTCACTCCGAGCAAAGTTTCCTTTAGCTCCTCATCAACATACTGTTCTCCAGCAGCGGAAAGCCCTGCACACACCCGTGGATCACACTGTAAGTTCTGCAACAGTAATCACTGATATCTTGTTTTTTGTTTTTCTCTTCTGTCAACATAGGACTTACTTTTCAGTGTTTCCTCGTTGATTGGAGGAGAGTCGGCGGAACAGAGCATGACTTCAGCGATGAAGAGAATCTGAGCAAGAAAGCTCCACATCCTGCCTCAAGGTTCAGGAAAGGAGAAGAATGTATTATTTTCTAGCAAAAAGAAACAGCGACCACAAGGTGGTGCCAGATCTCAAGTAAATTTATATCTATCTACATATCAAATAATATTTACAGCATGAAGGGTAGTGGAGAAAATGCCAGTTCATTAGCATCCAAAATGAAATCAATGTCAAACCAATAAATATGATGAGCTGAACAGATCCACTAACGCAGCTGTCAGTTAATCTTTTTGGATCTGTTCATTGGTATCACATGAGGAAATATGATTGCTAACTACCATATAGTGCAGATGAGTTACACATAAAGGTGAAAATATACAAAGCAAAAGCTCAAATTACCAGATGATTTTTTTTCTTCTTAAACAAGGTGAAAATAACAGTAAGTAAATAACAGAAAGCAACTGTAATTGTGTCTTTGCTCTGAATGCTACACGTTTACTTTGTTTGGGGCAACTCATTAATGCAAGTTATTCTCATTAACCTTCAGTAAACACAGAGTATGATGCCTTCCAGGTTGCACATCTTTAAAATATCCCCTTTAAAGAAACAACAGCTGTATTGCAAGCCGCCTCCAGTATCTCATCCAAGCCTGCTGTTGCACTGCGACTGTGCCATTCTGTGCAAAACACAAACCAAAGAAATGTAGAACAAGCTTTTACCTTGAGAGCTCTGAAAATATCCGACTCCCGTAAAAAAAAAAGCAGCAGCTTGTGCTTATGGAGGGATGAGACTGACACAATCTGGTTCCTCCAAGGATTGTTCTATTTTTATGGATCTACTCAGCAGCACAGATCCTATTAGTGTGTTTGCATTATTGGTTATTAAGCCTTATGCGCGCTACATACTTGCAGATCAACTTTAATGCCCTGTAAATATAACATGCTCAGTTGTTTGTCTGTCTCACGCACTTAATGGTCTCTAACATAGTCCAGAGCCCTCCTTAGGTAAAACTTTATGCTTTAATCTCCATCAGACTGACAGTAAGCCTGAGCCCCCTGCAGAGAATTGGCACACACACTGGCATGGTCTCAATCATGGGTTAAGCTCTGCACTGCAGGCCACAACAGGAGCAGGAGGACTGCACATGCACACGTGCACACTGTTCGCAAAACAGGATAACTGAAAAGAGGAAGTACGGCTGCTCTTAGTTTAGGCTTTAACAACACAGTGTGTAGACTTTTAGTTTGTGTTGCTTGGATTCTGTTTTTCCTACCATTCATTTCTGTATGGTACTTTCTATTCTATATCTCCCTCTCTCTCTCTACCTCAGTGGAAGACAGCTGTGTAATCCAATCCAGGGAACACTAAATATGGTTTATATCGATAAGAACCCTGACTGCACTATGTGCACTGTCACAAACTGCATAACTACATGTAATCCTTTAGGCTCTTGTGTCCTACAGAAACCCATCTGTCATCATGAGTAACCAGAACAGCTACAAAGCTTTCTGGCACTCTGTCTAAAACTCTTACACTTATGGAGAATGATATTGTAACTGTATGCATTATCGCTTTGTAGCCATTTAACTTTACATAAAACATTTTTATACTTAATTTTTCCTCATGAAAACATCAGTATTGGTGTGTTCCTCCACTTTCGAATACAGACTTTTCCTTTAGTTTGTTATAAATCCGTCTTCCATCCACACAGAAAACTAGAAACTAGTGCGCTGAACCTGGAGGTCGGCTTATTTAAAAACAGTGTGTCACAAGACTGAAAGGTCAGTACAAAAACTGGACTCAAGTGCACTCAGGAACACAGAGCAGAGACAGCAGAACATTTTACAATGTTAATCTCAAAGCGTGATCCGGACAGAGGCAATAAAACACAGAACTTGGCTAGGTTGATGTGGACTGACAGGGGGGAACACGGCAGTTTAGCAGTTACACTGAAGAGAGAGTACAACTGAATGAGGGACGTAGTGGAGAGGAGCTCTGTAGATGCTGAGTATATTGTAGAACTTTTCTTACTTGCGGGTGGAGAGAGTAAGCGATGAGGGAGGGGTGACGGGAATCCGGAGTGAGCTGGACGGTGGGGGATGGCTGACTTAGACCTGGAGGTTCCTGATGGCTTGTGGTAGCAGAAGGGCAGGCAGGTGAGGCGCAGAGTAATTTCCAAGATTCGGTAAGGTATCCTTAGTCCAAAACAGGAGCTTAAGCTTGAGGTTTGAGTCAAGGTGAATCCAGGAACCGTGACACAAGAAAAAAAAGGTTAGCAGAGTAAATCACAAGGACCGCTTGACACATGCGAGCAGGTAGTGCATGAACGTCAGCGTGGAGCTTAAATCACTCTGGCTTGATTCCCTTTAAATCAGCTCCACTCCAGGTATGTTCAACTTCAGAGGAGAAGATGACCCTGCCCAGGGGCGGATACCGGGTAGACTCAGGATCCTGATGGAAAATCCCAGCCGCACACCTGAACCATGACACAATGCCTAAAAAGTGGCCCATGTACTAATGTTAATATAAAACCTGCTTTTCTATCAATACAAAAACAGATGAAATAGATACTTGAAGGATTAGGTGACACAGACAGTGACAACCTTACTGTAAATTATCACCGAGCTTTGTAATTCCACCCAGGACTGCAAAGCCTTTTAGCATCTTGTGTCAGCAGACCCGCAAAACATCTAAAAGAAGATGAAGATCAAACTTAATGATTACATTCACCAGTTGAAGAATTCTTGAATTTTACTTTTGCGCTATTTCTGTTGAATCAAACAGGCAACATTTTAACATTCCCTTTATCAACTAAATAAAAATTGTATTACAGACACTATTTATTAATTACTTTTAAAATCTTCTAATGAAAACTTTATTACCAGGAAGCAGTGATGGTCCAATGACTTTGTTGAAATTTTCCAGATGCTTGCAGCTGCTTCTTTTTTTTTTAAAGAAAATATATTTACTTAAGATGCTTTAGAATTTGCAGGCTGCCATTCTAAATATAATTGTCTAATCATTTAAAAAGTTTACATTGACTCATGGCCCCCTCTTGTGGTACAAATTGGTATTACATAAAAGTACAGACCAGCCCTCTTTCACCTTATTTTTATATCTCTTTTTCATAATCTGCACATTTCGGACATAAAGTCACAGGGGTTGTATTTTAACATGCTGTTGGTAAGTTTAGCTTTGGAATATTTAAAACTATTTTTAAATACAGGATTTTACAGTAAGGACTTTAGAATTAGTCTTGTTTTTAGAGCTTGTCACTGCAGCCCCCAAGTGATTAAAATTTTCTTTCTTTTTTAGTGCATGAACAGTCATGTTAAGGTACAGTTTAAAAAAAAAAGAAGTTATTAAACTATTTCAGCAGTCTGTGGAAAAGTACTTTCTCTAGTCTACCACCAGTGAATCTCCTGCAGCAACTGAATGATCTGAGTTGCCATTTTTCTAATCACTACATGGCAGCACCGTGGCAAATGTGGAATTCCTGTATGCTTTCTAAACCTCCTGCTAATCTGAGCCCACTGCAGAAAGCCTTGACCCAGCAAATGAGGTCCTAACCCCTGAATAAGGACCAGCAGGAGCTTGGCTGTAAGCTACCTGACCCTCAGCTGCTTTTTATTAGCTCACCATGATCTCTCTCTGAGCCCCAGTACTAGCCTGCTGCTCCAATCATAGCCGACAGTAAAATAACAGTTTTGAAGCCTTTAGTAAAACAAGTAATTAGTTGCTTTATCATCTCAACTTGGTCTGAACTACACTATGAGGCAGATTGGGTCAAACTCAAGCTATTAGTGCTGAGCCAGAGTTAGAAGGCTGTGTTATCCAAAGAAAAAAGAAAAACAGATCTGAGCTGGACGTGTGTGCTGCTTTTCTTCCAAGCCAGGAGGATTCCAGTGCTGAGACAGTTGATGTTGTCTGCATCTGTTTCTGGAAAATTTACTGGCATGAAGTGAGCGAGTGTAAAAAGATTAGCATCATGTAACCCCGTGACACTAACCTGCACTGTGAAGACGCAAGAGTGGGCCTGTCTCATTTCTTTGATGTTTCTTGTTAGTCTGGGAGGATGCAGCTGGAGCTCTGTGTTTGATCAGTTATCTGAAGACTGGATACAGGAAGTGTTGAGGAATTATCACAACACCTGGAAGAGTTAAAGGAAAATGGCCCCCAGTGAACCTTACAGTCTAATTTAGATAAACAGTGGACACTTCTCAGCAAAATAAGTGATTTCTAGAGCAAGTGTAACCATCTATATAGCATTGTTGTCATGGGTGTTATTGTGCTTTATCACACAGAGCTCAGACATCAAGGCAATAAAAATGCATATTACAGTTTTTCTAGTAATTTATGCATGCAGCTGGGTTTTGCAAACTTTTTTCTACTTTTTAAGTACAGCTCTCAAGCAGCCATAAGACTTCTTCTTCAACCTATGGTTTTTGACTTTAGTTTTTGTATTTCTGCTATTTTCTCCCACAGGATTCTCTCCTGTTCTGTGGAAGCAATGGAAAATACGCTGTAGTGTTTCGCAGCAATGTGGGGTTGCCGTGATAAATCAGATGATAACACATCCGCAAACAGCATGTTTAATCTATTACCGCAGGGAGGCTGATATTAAAATGATTTTTTTTAATCCTTGAAGCACATGAGATATGAGCCTAAATATGCAAAACAGAAACTGGTTAGAAATGTCACGGTGCTCCCCTCCACCTTCTCCAACCTTTGAAATTATCTCTAATGGGTACCAGATTTTCACCCGGGGGACGAGATTGCTATCAAGACCCTGTAACCTAATCTCATCTCCGGCTGGATTACTGCAGCGTCGGGCGACGTCTCGCGGACGTCTCTGCTGAAAGCAGTCCGCACCTCCTCTGTCCCCACAGGAGGAGGCTCAGCAGGAGGGACGGGGACCATCACTCTTTTGAAAGGCTGTATAGAACAGATGTGGTCACAAGTAACAAGTTTGGTTGTCAATTTATGGATGGTAGTTATGCAGAAATTGAGTCTAGTGCCGGAAATGAAGTATCTTAGCTATCACAATAAAAGCATGTACATTTAGATACTTCAAAAGCATTTAGAAAATGTAAAAGAGAGGACAGAAAATGTTAGAAGTGACCAATAAGTTTTTTTTTCTAAATGTGTCAAAGCAAAGATTTTGAGTTTGGCACAGAAGTTTTTTTGTGATTTACTAAAAACAAGAACTGTGCATCAGAAGCATCCTTCATAGCTTTATATTTTACTAATTTTGGAAAATATTTCCAATTTTGGAAAATTAGGAAATGTGTGCAGGAACTTGTTGAAAAACCAAATTGCGCAAAACAGGCTTCGGGAAAATGTTGGCAGCCTTTTTTCTGTTCCCTGTTAAGATGATCTGACACTGCTTCAGTGATGTTGAGGTTTGAGCTGTAGGGAAGCCAGTGCATGACAGAGAGTGTTCTATTGTGTGTGTGTTTTAAATTCAGGTCCGCTTTTATTGCATCAACAGTGTGTTTGGAATGATGCCATGCTAAATCCTATCCTGTAGGTTTTAGGGCTACCACTTTACGAGAGAGGCCAAGTTTTAATTTAATATCTTTTATGATTTACATTGTTGTGTTTGTCAAGTGAGTTTGATATTTTTGCATAGAAAGAAGAAATGGAAGCAAATTATGTGAAAGGAATGCTGACGAAAAGTTCATCTTCCTGAAACAGATTGTATTTTCTGTGGTTTAAGAAGAAGAAGAAAAAAGCAAAGCATGGGGGACTACAATTTATTCTGAAAGCACCACCGGAAACATAACTTGTTGCTTTGTGTAACTCAACACTGGTCTAAATCTCAACTCCGCTCTCCTTTAACTCAGCGCTCCGGGATCATCTGAGCTCTCCCGCAAACAGTCTTATGAGCAACAGCGAGAAAGAGAGCAGAAACGATGGGAATTTAAACCAAAAGTCAACAAAGTCAATGCAGACTTGTAGCTTAAAAAAAAAAACAACTTTAATTATAGTGTGTTGGAACAAGTTTACGCTTCTGCACTGGATGGTGAGATGCGCATAAAGTGACAGCGGTCCTCATCTCTTCTACAGTTCTCAACGAGTGATAAAACGCCATGAAAGGTACGTAGCTGCTGCAGAAAGAAAAGTGCATGACTTTTACTTTAATTCAAATATTGCATTGATTTAACATGTAAGTGTTTCTTTGTGTTCTGCGAGTCCGGACATCTGGATGACATTACGCTACTGCGCTGCAGAAGTTGTAAAACGACGTGTTTTGTTTGTTTTTTTTCCAGTTTAATCCCATTAATAGGGTTAAAACACCAAATAATTTTTGCGCAATTTGGCTGCTAAACTGATAACGTGAGAATTAAAAAAGCCCAGATCTAAGAAACGAGAGAAAAGAGAGCCTTTAGATGCACTTGATTTTAATCATGAGAAAGAGAAGGGTATGACTGATGATGATCAGCGAGCACCACCTGCAGAGCTTCATCACTGACTGCTGTGTTTGTGCTTAAACTCCAACAAGTAGCCGATTAAAGACAACAATCTGCGGGCTTTCTAATTCATCAGCATCTTCCTCTTGTAGAGTGAACTGGAGGTGACTTAGCACTCAGGAATGTGTGATCCACTTTGCATCAGTGGCTCCTGATCTAGTCTAAACGCCCCCCCTCCAGGAAAGTCATCCCTCCCTGCCTCCCCTGCTCCTCCTCACCCATGTCACCCCCCTCCTGGCCCCATCTGTTAACCATTACCAGTGATGTTCTCTGTGCTCCGCTCCAGTCTTCAGTGCAGTGTAGCAGTGTAATTAGGGTTTACTGTCAACAACCCAGAGAAACCACAGCCTGTGGCTTTTACAGTTCTGTGGACCTCCTATCTCCAAACTCACACTCACACACACACACACACACACAGAGGAGATGATACTCCATTATGTCTAGCATAAATCCTCACCAGCTGCACAGATCTTTGAATTTAAAAATAACTTTATACATTTTTAAGTCCACGCAGCAGTGGTAGTGTCTCTCTCACTTTTTTGTTCTTTATGGAGTGCTAACAACTGTCTCAGGTACCGTGTACCCCTAGTAGTGTGACCTATTTATGTCACATGTTTCTGATTATGTCACGCAGACGACTTTGCAGACGAGGAGGAAGTACAGTCTTTTGGATACAAGAGGTTCGGTGAGTGAGACGTGACCTTTTCTCCTTTTTAATCACAAAACTGTTTTGTGTGTGAATAAAACGCCATGAATTAAAGGAACTTGGTGTGTGGGCCCACCTCCTACTCCCTTTCTGCTGCTGCACACCTACAATTACCTGGATATTTACAAGCATGTTGCTCTAATTGAATCTCTTTATGTCAGGACAGACAGCTGGCTGCCTGAACCTCATCTGTCCCGATAGTCGTCACTAATGGTTTTGCCTCTGATGGCAGAATTTTAGGTTGAACATAAATGTGGCTGACAGTCTGTGAGGTCCAGTTCGCCGCAGGCTCAACGACTGCTGACAGGGCTCACCAGATCAAGAAGTTTCAAAACCTCCCCTTTATCCACTTAAACCGAGTCACTTAAACATGTTGACTCACACAAACATGCCAAGAACCTCAAAAATGTGGCTACTCAAACTCAGACTGTAGTCAATGCATGTCCGTCTGTTGTGGTACATGCATTTTTTTTGTGTGGTGTAGTAGTGTGCTCATGCACAGGCAACATATGGCTTTTTTTGCCCAGTTTACAGAGGCTTGCTTTACAGATCTGTACATTATGAATTCTTTGAAGGCCCCTTTTATCCTCATTTCCACTCTGCAAGATAAGTTTTACATGACTCACATACTTCCTTTTTTTATTTTCATGCTGGGCTCTGGTGCATACCTGCAGCCCATTCACAGTCTGAAACAAGCTTCGTCTTTTAGCTTCTTTCCCTTTAAGCCAACTTTGTTCTGATTGGCTGCCCCTTAAAAACAGATGGTTTGAATACCATGTGGGTGGGGTTTCTATGCTGACGGTCAGAGCTGTGTGCCTGAGATTTGGATCATTTGGATCAGTCTGAAGCCTGAATCTTAGGTTCAGAAGGATTACTTTAATACATCCTGACCTCATTATTTAAAACTGTGGTCATGGCAAATAAGCAAAAGCATAATAGAGCCACTTTAAAGCACAAGTCATTAGTGATTAGACTTGCAACATCTTAAAGTAACCCCCCAAAAAAGGCTAAATAGAGAGTAAAATACATGAAAGTAAACAGTGAAAATCAAGACGAATAAGCAGAACATCAGCAGTTGATCTGTTGCAGCGGGATCTTGTTTCTACGGTATGTCCTCCAGCTGTTATGACCACCGATGCGGTTGTAACCCAAAAGCAAACAGAGGAACAGCAGCTGACTATTCAGAAGGTTTTTACCAGTCTACAGTCTAAATACATCAAAGCTGGTGTCCTACTGAAGTTAATCCATCAGTGTCGACCTCTGGCTTATAAAATTTGGTTACAAATTGCTGAAATTTCTGTTTCCCAGCACACTAAGCGTTTAACACAGACTATTTTTGCCCTCTAAAGATTGCTCTCTGTAACAACAGGCAGTGCATTCTCAAATGATTGTGAAAGTCAGCAGT
>VUQR01014715.1:1659-21934 GCA_015108515.1 Hemichromis elongatus | reverse complement strand
CCAACTAAATGTCTGTGAAGGGTCATCGTAGTCTAAGGAGCTTGGAAAGAAAAACCGTCTGGACTTCTTTAAGTGGCTTGAAGACGTTTCACCTCTCATCTGAGTAGCTTCTTCAGTTCTAGAACTGAAGAAGCTTAGACTACGATGACCTGGATGAGAACCTTCACAGACATATCACACTTTGGTCACTGATCAGTTTCTCCACAGTTCATGAATATTATTTTAAATGGCAAATAAAGAAAACACAACCCAAATTAAGGACCCGTGTTTCTGCTGGGAGAAGCACCAATTTTTCACTGCTCTTTTATGCCGTTTACCTTCAGTCAGTATGAATGAGAAGAAAAGTGTGCAAAATATTAGCTGTGTGACATCACACATCACCCATCACCGTAGGAACACAGGCGTTTGGCTCACACCACCTGAAGCGCCCCCTTTACATGTTTAACAAAGACAGCTAATAGGAAATGTTGGCACACACAACATGTGTGTGTGTGTATCAGTTATTTCCCACATCCTTGTTGTTTGCTTTCATCGGTCCCATCGGTCTCATTTCCTCTCTTCCTCCCCTTCTTCTCCAGCATCATCATAGTCACCCCTCACTTCATTTCTCATTTTTTTTCTCCCACAGTTTAGTGGCTGCTGGTGGAAGTGTTGGCTGAGGGCCGTGAAGCACACAGTACATCAATTAATCCACAGGATTAAGGTTCCAGGTTGTGTGTGTGTGAAATGCTCAAATCTAATTATTCTCTACCTCCCCTCGTAGCAGGGATGTGGGTTAGACAGACTGCTGCTGGCTCAAGGTTTTCATTGCTGCAGTACCTCTCTCTCTCTCTCTCTCTCTCCCTCTGTCTCTCTCTCTGCATCCTACCTTACCCCACCTTCTTCCTGGTTCATCTATCCTCCTGCCCCCTGTTTTATCTTTCCCTCTCTCTCCTCTATCACTCTCTCACAGATGCCACATCACACCACACACTTGCACTTTCCCTCTCTCTCTCTCTCTCTCTCCCATCTGCCTTTCTCACGCACTCCACCAGCTTGTCGCCGGCTGTCTGTTCATTTGCCACGGCAGAGCAACAACTGGCTTCTTTCAGTGCTGGAGAGCAGCAGGAAAAGTGTAAGGAGAAGAAGAAGTAGAGAAGGGAAAGAGAAGAAGAGGAGCTCTTTTGTGAAGCATCCTTCGCTCGTCCCTCTCTGGCAGCAGCAGCTGCAGCATCCGTACCGCTGCCTCCATCAACAGCGGCACATCGGCCATCGCTCCCGCTGCTGGATGATCCATCTCCTGCCGGGATCTGCCTCCACCTTCTCCTCAGGGAGCTCTTCCTAGAACTGGGAGGGGGAGGGAGATCACCACCTCCCAGTTTGCCACAGACCCTCAGCGAGGCAAAGAGAATTGTAGGAGAGGTGCATCAGGAGAGCAGAGGAAAGGCACCACCCTGGGTGACAGGAGGAAGCAGGGTAAGAGGCCAGTGTGGCACACACAGAGCTTGCACTTCCATACCTTCTTCTCTCCATTCGCACATCCTCTGAAGCGCAGAAAAATATCCTGGCTTTTACATCACCTCCATCAGCCTGCTCTCCTGTCCACGCTCATCATCTTCATCAGACCTGTGAGCACTTCAGAAGAACCACAAGATGCGTGGATATGTGTGTGTGTGTAAGCAAGGTCCTGAAAGTTAAGTGGAGAAAGGAGGGAGTAACTGCAGCTCCTGTGCAAAGAGAAAGAAAGCAACACAGCTGTTAGAGGCAGCATCCTCCTGATGTGTGCTGCTGCTCTTCCTGACGCTCACAAACAAAGACTGACACATTCATGCTCACAGCAATCTGATGAGACTCCAGGGAGCTTCTACTCTACAATCAATGATATTTGGGCTGGCCGACCTCTCTGACAGTGTGTGTGTGTGTGTGCGTGTGTGTGTCTGCAGGCTGGCCTGGCTGAGTCGAGCATAAGTGAAGAATAGAGGAGGGGATGGTACGTTAGCCTCTGCTTTGCTTTCTTCCTTCTTTGTCTGGTTCCTCCTGCCAGCTTGGGGCCGCTGACTCTGATCATCAGTTTGTCTATTTGTTCTGCTTCAGCTCATGTGCACATCGCGATTTTTCATCCTCGTCACTGTTTTTCCTGATTGCAAGTCCAGTCACATTAGTCTTTTCCTCCGATTAAATATGAGTTTTTGGTTCTTATGAACCATGAAACAGTTCACTTAGTGCCACAGTGTCACAGAGACACAGACTGACAACCTAGTTCCTTTTAACAAAGCAGCCACGGACTGATTGTAAACACTGGTTGGGAAAAAAAATCAATGGAATGATTTTGGATCAGCTTAGCTGGAGCATGCTCATTGTATTCAGCTGGATAGTTCAATTAGAATAGAGTGGAATAAATTTGCTTGAACTTTTCATCCATTATTCATGCATCGCACTGACATTTAGACTCATAGCTTTCATTTCAAAATAAAAAGATAAAGCTGCTAAACTAACATTTAGGAATTGTTGTTAAGTCAATTTTAAAGTTAACAAGTTGCAACAAGTCCCTGTAAATGTTCTATTTGACAAAATGCTTGCTCTTCCAGTAAATAGCCAGCGCTAGGCTGGAGTGCAGACTGCTGCAGAAAAACAGTAGTATTTCATAAAATCAAAGAAATGAGTTGTCTGCATGCACTGCCCCCTCCCTCTCATTGTATAATCCATGTGTTGATTTCTCTCCCTGTCCCATGGGGGTGGGGAGGGAAGGGATGGTAATAGAGTGTACGGGGCTATTGTCACAATGCAGTAGATCCTGGCCTGACCTGCCTAACCCTCCATCTCCCCTGTTTGTGCACCCCAGCCTCCCTTTCACCCTCCACCCCTCCTTCCCAGGTCTCACAGGGACGAGCTGGAGGAGCACCGGCAATCGGCAACCACAACTCCCTGTTGCTTAGGACTTTTGGGTGATCTGGGCGTGCTGTAGTCCAGGTGAGAGGCTTGCTGTGGCGGTGGTCCCTCTGTCACTTACAGAGATCGGTGTACAGAGCCGTGAGAGACTGAACTCATGTAACGTGAGCTTTTTCACACCCTTCTTTTCTCAGTTTTTTTTTTGTGTCTCCCTCTGACACACACTTGTTGGCTTGGATTGAAAATGCCACCATTGTCAATTTTCTCCTTTGCAGAGGAGCCATTGATGGAGCCTAGCCTCACACTGCAGCGAGGCGTCTTCAATCAATGCACTGACCACTCTCTGTGTATGTGTATGTTTCTGTTTGCCACCGGAGCCTGAAGGGGGGCTGCTGATGGCAGCAGCGATGGCCATGGTGGTGATGGTGGTGGTGATGCTGATACGATGGCAGTGGCGCTGCTCACGTGCTTTCTGGCTTAGCTCCCCTGTTTACTGAAAGACTCTCTTCGGTGACGGGTATTCTTGGGTGGATAATACAGATCACGTTGTTATTGCTTAAGAATACGCGTAGTCGAGGAGAGTCCTCTCTTCACCCAATACCAGCAACACCCCTCAGCCCCCACACACTCACCCACCTCACCTCACCTCGTCCCGACAAAACACCATCCAACCACGGAGGTCTCTCAGGTTGGGTCAAGCCACACCTCCACGCGTCACCTTCCTTAAAACAAAACACATCTCTTCTTTGATTTCTGCTGCATTCTGCTGTCCTGCCTTCCCGCCCACTTCCTGTGTGCTGAGCCACGGTGTGAGGTCGACAGTGTCCTCGTGTCTGTCCCACCATACATCTGTCGGTCTGTCTCTGCCTGCGAGGCGTAGTGTGGGGCGGCATAGTGTGTGCATGTTGTCTTTCAGTGTGTGTGTGTGTGTTGTTTGGCCTTTGAGGGAAACACTGGCTTCTTCTGACTGTAGACCTGTGCATGCTTACATGTACCTGCAAACCCAGCCTGGAACAAGCAGGTGCCTGAAGACAAATGGCTGTCTGAAACCTTCCCATCAGGCAGGACACATTTTATCACATGAACAACTGGTTTCTGAGCTCTGTATCTACATCAATACTCCCTCCTGGAACTCTGTGTGCCAACAACCTAAAATAATCAAAGATAAGGTGCTAGATTTAAACACACAAACTACAGCAGGGCTCATAAGCCACAGAGCACATCATGTGTAATATCTTTACATCTTTCATTTCCTTGGTCTGCACTGGGCTGGCTGTAGCTTAAACGTCAGGGCTGTGTGTGACAGGTGGGACGGGCGCTAGGCCCCCGCACACTCACACTGGGTATAGTAAGTACAGTTTATTTATATAGCGCTTTTCACAGACATATGTCACAAAGTGCTTCACAAAAAGAAAACAGATGGATGGATATTTTTAAAGGTCTTTTTGATCCTTGAGGGTTTGGAGATGAGTTTATTAATAATAAAGATTATTAATACATAACTTTTATAAAGCAAAAGTAAAGAAGTGTTTTTAACACTTGTTCCTTTATTCAAAATGTATTTCTTAAACTCATTTTGTCTGTTTGACACTTGGCGATAAATAATCTGGCCACGCCTCCAAACCTCCAAACCGGAAGGAACCCCTAGCTCTACAAGCTGTTCCTTCTCGTTTTCGTGCCCCACCCTCCCTCCTCTTTTTCATTTCTTTTACTTCTTCGCTTCACATTAGTACACTCCCCCAAACCGTAGCTCACTTCATGTTTAAGCCTTTATCTCCTAAAAAGGCTGTCAAACCTAAAATAAGGACGTGCACGCCAAAGAGTTGTGTTTCATCAAGAGCAGGATGAAGACCAAGGCTCAAATCGGTCTAACACTAAAAACATACTGAGAGTGTGTGGTGATGGCTTCAGACTGTTCTGTTGTTTGAGTGTCATTCCTCGTGTGCACACACTGCAGGCACAGCGCTCCGGCACACTAAAGAGCTAAACACAAAATACCAGAGAAGCTGTGTGATTAAGTTTAGCTTTATTAGAATGTGACATCAAAAGTTTTGTCAGTTTTCGTCTGATGACAAGACTTTCTGAAAATTTTGCCATCTTAAGTCTAACAGCGGGGCCTGTAGTATTTAGGCAGCATTGTGTTGGACATCCACAGGCTGTGTGTTATAGAGTGGAACCTCCTTTTCTTCAGCTCCATGTAGTGCGTTTATTGTGTGACTGATCTTTGCTGAGCTGCCTCTTGCGTTCCCCCTTTTTTATGCAAATGGTTCCTCAATGGCATTTATCGCAGTAAGGTTTACGCCACATGTAACGCTGCTGCTGAGCCTCACACACACACACACACACACTCATATCTGAGAAAACAAAATGTCCACCACGAGCAGGCGACAGCTCAATTTATGCATTGACGAAAGCAGCGTCTAGATAAACAATTACCCCTGGATCAAATGGTCTATAACCAGCTTTTTCTGTGTTGCCAGCCGGGGCAATGCATCATGAATATGGATTCCATCTCCATGTCTGATGGCACATTCTGGACCTTAACAGCCATGTAAAATCCATTTAAACACCTAATAGGATCAGCTTGAGTCATACAGCCATGTCCTCACACGTATCGCCTGCTGTGATTGTGTATCGTCAGGCTTTTTTCAAGGGCTTTTCTTGCGTGCCTTTAAGAAGCAGTTTCTGTGCTGGCTTTACTGCCATGTAGAACATTAAAGTTAGCCACAGAGTCACTTAGACATGCTTGTGATTGTAATTATACAAATCATCCCAGTCATTACCACTGCAGATTATTCCAATAATACAATTAATGCTTAACACTTGGCTTAGCTGATAATTACTGCTGCTTTGCTTGTGGAAACAAACAAAGCAACATGCTTAAATGTGTGTAGGAGGATGTAAAACGGAGCATTTATGGGGTAATGACAAATGAAAAACCCAGATCGCTCACTTCCTCCACTGCTCTGCATGTCCACTGTGCTGTCGTGTGGACGTGGTCCTCTCGCTGTTTGCTACCTGCAGGTGTGTTTGTTGCTGCTGCGGGGCTTCAGCTGGCTGCCACCACTCCTGTCATCTCATGTTGCATTCTGTAAACACCTTCTATCCAGCCTCACTGCTACAGTGTTAGCCTCTGGTGATTCCTTTGTTCGCATTTAAAATCAGACACGTGCATCGAGGCAGTCAATTGTCACACATTTACAGACTCTTTAGTGGTGTGTAATGAGTACACTGTGATGCAGTAATAAAGTGTTCTGTTAGTCACTGTGTACGCCAGCCTGTCTTTAGACTGTTTCAAAAGAGCTGCTTTGCTGTAAAACCCGCTGTTGAAACGTACTGTCAAATGCAACGGTCAACTTCTTTGAGGCAGGGATGAATGAGGCATTGTATGCTGAGAGTGACGCTTGGATCTCTAAACTGTCACTTGTGCACTAATGCTCTTGTGTACTGATGGCATGCTGCTGCAGCTGCAGATGATGATTCCTTTAAGCTAACCAGTCTTTTCAACACATGTGAGTTTGTCCTGTAAGTGTGTCTTATTTCTGTCAATAAATTGTGGCTTTAAATACAAATAAATCCCTCTCTTCAAATTGAAATGTGAAATGAAGCATGTGTATATACACACACATGCACACACACACACACAAATTGACGTGGAAAGAGGCCTTGACTGTGTGCTTGAGGCCTGTTTCATAAGTCCAAGAAAAAATACATGAGGTGACAGTTACATTATAAATATTCAGTTTAACATATAACGATTTGACGGTTTGCTTAAACATTTATCTTCTGTTCTGCTCTTTAGCAGTTACACCAACAAAGTTGAAAGAAGGTGAAATAATGAGTGTATTTAAAAAAGGCAGAGTAAGATATCAAACTTTCATTTGTAAGTAATACATTTTTTTTTAAAATAAATTGCAAGGTTTGTTTAAACTACACACACACACACACCCACACTAGCATTACGATTTAATTTTTGTCTGTTTTACCTTTTTATTATTTGTTATCTTATGTGCGGCACTTTGTGACTTTGTGTAGAAAGGTGCCATATAAATAAAATGTGATTTATTTATTTAAGAGTAAAATTGTTCACTCTTTTTCAAAAAGACATATTTTTGTCCTTCTTATTTTTACTTCTATAGATTTACTTATTGAATTTTCATCAGTTCAAAAAAACAAAGACAAAACTTAAAAAAATGTCAAAACACTCCTCAAAAAATGTGTTGTTGACCACTCAAGGATTAGGGTTAGGGTAACTTTTTGTGCCCTGGTTGTGTATTTATGCTCCCTGAGCAAAAGACCCGCAGGGTTTACGTAGGGCTGCAGAAATGCCTCACAGGTTCAGCACCAGCGTGCATCATAATTTTGATATTCTTCTGAAAATTATAAATAACAATAAAAATCAAACTTCTTTTTATATTTAATATATTTATAATATATTAAAACTGTTTGGACTGCCTTGAGGACAAAACGGGGCTCTCAAAAATGTTTAACTTTAATAAGCTTCACAAAGAAAAAAAACCCCAGAGACTAAATTCAGGGTAGATTTAACTACAGTTAATTAATAGTAAATTGAGAGGTAATCGTTACTTATTGTTAAAAGACAATCAAATATTTTTAATTGATGCCACTGATGTTTAAAAGCTTTTTAAATTGTAAATAAATACTGTTATAACAGAGGAATACAGATTCCTCTATTATTAAACTAAAACAAATCCTTCTGATACTTGTTGTCGAGGCAGATGGGACGATGCAGTTTATGCTTTTTATTTGAATTGGCTGAGCCATCAAAACGTAACAAAGGATTGTGGCCGTGCGTGTTCACCTGCATGTTGAACAATGATGCGGTAATGCATTCAGAGCGCCTTTAACAAGCGTCTTTGTGTTTGATCTCACCCTGCTCACCTTTGCTTCGCACCTTGGAAAGAATTGTTCGATGCCGGGGAATCTGAACGTGCTCAGCGTCTTTACTACAACACAAAATAATAACAACAACAATCGGTAATCACTGAAAAAAACGTAAATGGCAAATACATTAACAGTAAGTACATATAAAAATAGAAAACGAATGTAATCATCTCTTATCAACTATAACAAAAACATGTTACAATTATTCTCTTTTAAAGTAAGTCATATCTACTAATAAATAAAATCCGCTAATAATTATTATGAATTAGATTGACAAATAACATGATAATAACACGCTCACATTACAATTTGTTATTGATTCTTATGATTGGGGTTTTTCACGTTGGGTTATTTAGTGATTATCAATTGGCTGTAGGTTTGAATGTGCACTTGAATGGTTGGTGTAGCCAGACTATCCCCCTGTGACAGCTGGGATAGGCTCCAGCCCCCTGTGAACATGAACTGGATAAGCAGGAGATTGTAAAATACAACAAAAATACTGAGCCTACAAAGTCATTACTCACATCGTTTGAGTAATATAATGACATCATATTTTAGACTCTACATTTTAGAGCGAGACCTCTCTAACCCACAAATACAAAAAGTGTAGAGAAGCTCACACCATTGTTATTCACACCAGATTACTGATCTACTGTCAGTGGTTATTTGCATCCTCTTATCACTAAGCAACAGATTACCATATTACATCCTATTTAATTTAGCCTGCAAATACCCCAAGCATCTTAGTGCGTTTTATCTCTGGTAATCCTGTTAAAACCACAGTAATTGGAATAACAGAAATAAGCCCACTAGACCAAAAACACTCAGTGTAGCCAAGCAAAATTTCACTGTATTTATTAGACAGCAGTAATTTCAAAAGACAAAATGTATTTAACGATATGTGCTGTTTTCTTTTTACATTTGTTCTGCAGGCTTCAATCCTTTTGTTGAATCAATTTTCAAATCGACAATCTGACATTTAGTGTAAAAGGTAAAAGAAAATCCAGTCGAGTCTTCATACTGTACTGAAAAAAAATGTGGACCGGAATTTCAAACATGGCTCCGATTGTATGTTGCAATGTATTACTAGGAAGGAGTTTACAGCCCTTTAAAAGCTGTGCAGCTATTGGTTAGAAATGTTTCCAGGCCACTCATTATTTATTAAACACACTATTAGTGAAAATTGACAGTAATGATGGGAAAGATAGGACCCAGGCTCATTTGGCAGAACCGCCACAGGAAATATTCAGCTTTTGTACCAATTAATTATGCATCATCTTTACTTTGCTCTCTGCAGACCGAAACTGGGTGTAATGTAGCAGAACACACTGCAGTAGGTGAAAAGGAAAGATCCTTGTTAAAAACCAATATAAAGAATATGAGAGTGAATTTTATTTTTTAAGATCAAGTCAAACAGATTTGAATGTTAATAGACAAAGTGTTACAGACAAAAGTCAGTATTTCTGTCACTTTACTCATATCCATCCTTCTATTTCATAAAATCATTACATTTGAAGAAAGAAAAAAGACATACTATCAAAATGTTTTGGTATTCTCCAGTCGCCCTAGTCTCTAAAGCTGATGCTTTTATCTGACAAAAGCATAGAAAGCTGCACGCTTTCACTACATTTAGTTTAATACACAAAATATATAATACGGCAACGGCTCTAATCTTAAATCAGACTCGTTTCTATATATTTATTCTTTTCAGCAAATCCCATCTGCAGTGCCAAACCACCACTGATTATACTAACAAGCACTGTGTGGGCATCGCAGCCCGATATAGCTTACTCCTGCGTGGTACTGTGTTCCATTGTTTTCCAGAAATCATTAAAAACACATCAGTGAGCCACACTGGTGTGCTCGGTGACATGTTTCTTCATTATCACAACACACACACATGTGATATTTATTTAAACTCAGTCTCACACACACTCTCGTCTTGCTACACTAGACCACAGGGTCTGGGATAAAATGCTAAGGAAGGCAGTGCTACACAAACGTTTCTCCTCTCCATTTCCTGTTTAAACATTAGTTAACACAGAGCTCATCTATGAAGGTGTGCAGCGTTTTTTCACTCTTTTTTTAAATGTGTTTTCATCTTTGACAGTCACTGGTTTTTTAACAGAGCAACACACAAATCTTGTCTTGTACAAATTATTCTTATCTTATATTAATTTGTTTTGGAAAAATGTTCATGTGGATTACTAAACTGACTTAAATAAAACAGCATAATGAATACATTTGCACAATGTCTTTTTGTTTAAAAATATCTGTTAGCTTAGATTTAAGCATGAATCATCTTTAAATGCAAAATGCCTTTTTTATTTTCAAATCTGGGTCAACACAAGTATTTTCCCCCTTTTTTAAAATGTATTTGCTCTTTTGTAACAGAAACACAACATCAAAATATTGTGTTTGTAAATGACTTGACTCTGTTTTTCAGCCAGTGCAAATCTGATGTAACATACTTCAATCAATCAGTCAATTTATTTATAACCACATTTAAAAAACAACACAGGTTGACCAAAGTGCTGTACAGAGTAAAACAAACACACAAAAAAGATCAAAACAAATCTCACAATTAAAAGCCAGTAAAGATGTGTTGTTACATCTTATTTGCCAAAACGCTGATGTCAGCTGATAGTGACGTTCAGCAGACGGCCCTTAGTAAATATTTCTTGAAGTCCGTGCTGCTTGGATGTCTCCCACTGGATATGTGTACTTAGTTAATTAGTTAATGATGTAAGTACCATATGTCACCATTCAAAGGGTTCCACTAACTTCAATCAAACTACAAAGATGTAAAACTCTTTTGCGTTTCATGGCCTTCATGCTCACAATTCACACTGATTGTGTTTCAAAAACTCAACAACAATTGGAAGCATACATCCTTATTTTAACATTTAACAGCTGTAAATGCTGTTATGGAAAACACTCCCAAAAACAAACTTTTCATGAGATAATAAATATTTGCAGACTTTTGAAACCACAGGAAAATGTGTGATTGTTTTCATTTCATTTTGCCATTTCAGAAAATTCAAAGATTTTAAGAAATTCATCTCAGAAAATTGGAGGAACTGTGTTTGCCAGAAAGAAGCCCAGCATCATGCTTAGAGATGGACAGGCTCGGGACAGTCATCATGTACAGCAGCAGAACTGGGACACTGAGAAACAGCTTAAAGCATCTCCTGAGCTGCTCTAGTCCTCTTACTGAATCATGATAACAATTCTGGCTCCTCTTCTTCTCCCCCTCTGCCCAAACCACCCACCAACCGGCAGGATAATGTGGTTTCTGCCAACAAACCCTGTCTGCAGTATTAATCAATTGGAAATGTGCTGCATTTCCTCTCTTCCTGAGACAAAAGCACATTGATGTTTGTCTTTGCTTCTCTTTCCCTTCTCCCTTCTTTCACTGGCTGTAGCATAATATTGACTCTAATGAATTACCTAGTGGAGGTACACAAAATATCTTGCAGTTAATAACTATGTTTTTGATTTTTTATTGAAGGATGCCCCCCCCCACCTCCCCCCAACATGTCTATAATGTATCTTTGACTATCTTTTTACGTTTTACGTTTTTTTCTGACGTCCAAATAAAGAATGAGAGCTAGACCACCAGTATTGTAGTCCTAATAACAGCAGGGTAAGTGTTTCTGCTATCCCATATGCTGACACTCATTTAAACAAGGGCCACTATGAAATGTGTCCACATCAGTGGCTCCAAGATAGAGAACTAAGCAGTCTATTTAAAAGCAATCAATTTCTCGCTGTTGTGGAGATTGCACAGATTGACTGGGGTAGTCCGAACCTCAGTGGAAGGCTCTGTCCATCCACCCTCCACTCCACTTTTATCTCACAGCTCTTCACCAACTTTCTGCTTTGGGCTGCTTATAAAGAAATGGGGAGCAGGGGGATCTTTTCCTGTAATGCATCCATATAAAAAAAACAACCCAAAATGAGCTCCACACTGATGAGTACTTCTTATAAAGCCGCTGTGCTCGCATTTCATAGCCAACATCACCACTATAAACTCTTAGCCACAGAACAGAATTCGTTTTTTTATACTTTATGATTAAAATAATTGGAATTTTTGTTAAAAGGAGAGTGCTTAATGATATGTAAATTAAATAAATCTAGAATGCAACCAAAAAATCAAAACTGAAGATTTTCCTTAAATTTTTAGTTTTTAGTTATGAACATGAACATGTTTTGGGGTTTTTTTTGTACCCTATTGGAAAAGCTTTACAAAATATTCACTTCTAGAATAATCCTTATTTATCTTATACTGGGTCTCATTTAATCATTGTTCTGAAACAAGGCATCTTAGCTTCCCTTCCCTTTAAGTCAGCCCTACTCTTTCAATTAGCTGCACCTTGCAAACAAAATGACAGGTGGGTGTGAGATGACCATAATAGGAATATGTGCTCTCTTTGATACAGAGCCATTCAAAGGTTTTGATGTTATTACTCTCAGGTAGAATGGCCTGCTTTAGTAAGTCGGCAGAACTCTCATTTATACGGTTTTACAAATAAGGCAATACTTGGGTTGCTGCCTTCTTATATATGTTCCCTGCTTGCAGTGAAACATGCTGGTCGTATTCTCCACATCCACTTGTTGCTTTCTATTCCATTTGCCCAAACTGAATTTGGTAAAAGAGCTTTTATCCATTTAGCACCCTTGGCTTGGAACAAACTGCAGAACGAATGGAAAATAACTGAATTCATTTCATTAATGCTTTTAAATCTAAACTACGAATCCTCGAGGCCAAGTCCATAACATGCAACTGTTTATATTATATTGATTGTTATTTTAACTGATTTTTATTTTTATTTGAATTTTATTGAATTTTACTGAATTTTATTTTGTTTTATTTTATTTTATTTTTTTCATTTATTTTTGCATGTCTGTAGTTGCTGCCTGTGTTTAATTGAGTAATTTCTGCTGTTTCCTATCTTGGCCAGGTCTCCCGTGAAAAAGAGGTTTTTAATCTCAATGGGATCTTCCTGGTTAAATAAAGGTTTGAAATTGAATTCGAACCTGTGCCTGTGTACAGTGATTGTACATCACATCACAGCACAAATTGACTGCACAATTCATATATATATATATGTATATGTATATATAAAACATCTGTTAGCACCCAAAAATTGAAAAACCTTTCATGATGTATATTTTAGCTGATAACCTCTAGTTTTCAAAGAATACAGTGATATATCTATCAGTATCTCAGTTTCTACACTTACTTTATAGAGTAGTTGATGTTTGTTTTATATTTGCTGCTATGGCAACTCAGTTTCCCTGTGGGACTAATAAAGTCTCTCATTCTGATTCTTATTAGCCATGAGCTGTATGAGCCATTCATGCTTTCATTTTGCTTTTGTATTTGCTCCTGTTGCTGATGGACCAGCAAAATTGCTGGTGAGAGACTTAAATTGTATTTTATCTACTTGTAATTTAGTCAAATATATTTTTTGCTTGAGAAAAACACAAACTGGATAATTTTTAAAGAGAGAAACTGCCGAAATCTACAGCAGTTTTTTATGTCACATTTTCTAAGACTTAACTAGGAAATAAATACCTGACCTGTTTTCATTCACTGGGTGCTGAAATAATAGCACTTTCTCAAAGTTGGTGTTGAGATGAACATACGGTGCCCTTTGTGTCCAGAGTAATATTGCCATGTTGTAATACTACTTGATAGTTAATAAATGGACTTAATCTAATTTAGTGCTTTTCTACTCCCTGGAGCACTCAAGCCTATTTAAAACATCCTAGTTTGAACAGGTGAATGAGGCATATTGTATAAAGCACTTTAAGGCCTTTCTTTCTAACATTCATTCTCCAATGGATGCATCAGAGAGCAACTTGGGGTTAGTATCTTGGATATTTGGCATCCAGACTGGAGCTGAATTATTAAAGCAATATTCTAGCTTTATGAACACGCCAAGTTTAGCTCTCACACATTTATCTGGCAACTTAAAAACAGGTAAATATTTTTAATATTACCCAGTGTGATCTAACAGTTTTTTTAAATGTATTTTTAGCTTTATTAAGATGGAAAACTTTCTCTTCACTGCCAAAACTAGCTAGCTTCCTCTACCAGTCACAGCTGGCAGATGTCTGGTTTCTAACCAGATGCTTAGCAGCATTACCTCTTCACCTGTACCCCGTGTACTTTCCTGCTCATTGTGTCAGTTACTCCTTGGCTTTCTTTAACAATTAGCCATAGCTATAATAAGTGTAGCCTGTTTGCAGCTCTGGAGGAGACCTGGCTTCACACCCTTAAAAATCCCATAGTTTGCCAGGCCGCTGTAGCTGGTGTAGCTAAAGGTAGCATCTGGAAAGCAGGATGGCTGGTTGACAGTGAGGAGAAAGTATTGACACCCGGTTACGACAATTGGGGGTCACTAATTAATTAATTAATATTGAATCGGTGTGTAACTTTGCCAAAATTATGTGGGACTCTTTAGTTTTCTCTGGTCCCCTCCCCAATCAGACCAGGAGTGACATGTTTAGCCGAATGTTAAGCCTTAAATTGCTGGCTGTCTGAGTGGTGTCCAAAAAACGATGTGGGCCACTTAGATAATGGGGACACTTTCTGGAGGAAACCTGGTCTTGTTAGGAGAAACGGCATCCACCCCTCTTTGGATGGAGCAGCTCTCATTTCTAGAAATATGGACAAATTTATTAAACCCCCCAGAATATGACTATCCAGAGTTGGGACCAGGAAGCAGAGTTGCCGTATTACATGTCTCTCTGCAGCTTCTCTCCTCCTGTTATCCCCCTAAAACCCCATCTCCATAGAAAAGGTGTTAGCTCCCAAGCAGATAAAAAAAAATCTAAAAACCAGCAAAAAAGAAACAAAATAAACAATGAAAGAACAACATCATATCCACAGAGTAAAACAGTGAAATGTGGATTATTAAAAATTAGGTCTCTCTCTTCTGTAACCTAGTTAGCTTTGCCCACCATAGCTGGAAAACTCAGAGAACAGTTTTATCTGTTGCTCTCTGTCATCCACATGGACCTTAGAGTTTTTGTCTGAATTCTCAGACTTCTTATATTATTTAGTGCTCAGCTCAGATTTTAACATCCATGTAAAAATGATAGCCTCAACATTTTAATCCTTTATTAGACTCAGCTAGTTTGCTGCTATATTGGCTCCTGTATTGGCTTCCTTTCATTGGCTCCCTGTTAAATCCAGAATTTAATTCAAAATCCTGCTCCTCACATAAAAGGTCTTAAATAATCAGGCCCCATCTTATCTTAGTGACCTTCTATCAGCCGTCCCCAACCTTTTTTGCACCACTGACCAGTTTAATGTCAGATAGTTTTCACGGACTGGCCTTTAAGGTGTCGCGGATAAATACAACAAAATAAAATGACACGACCAAGACAAAAACTGTGGTATTTTGTAAGTACAATAATAAACACACATTTACTGTGTAATTGTGTAACTTTAAAGCAGCGCCCTCCTAAAATGCACCAACAACATTGAGAGTAACATCCTCCTCTCTGCCTCTTAATGCTCTCTGGTTTCTATGGTAACACATGAATGTAATTTTCTTAAAATAAGACACACAACTACAACACGGGAAAAGCACCAGGGAATCCGAGTTAACGATGAAAACCTTGAAAACCATAAATTTCACACCTGAGCCTCAACTCTCGCTACCTGGCTCTAAACGACTCATGCACTAGTACCGGTCTGTGGCCCAGAGGTTGGGGACCGCTGGCTTATAAAACCCCATTAGAGGAGCGTGTCTTTGTCCTGTCTTCCTTCTCTCACCCCAACCCGTGATGGCAGATGCCTCTCCCTCCCTGAGCCAGGTTCTGCTTGCGGTTTCTTCCTGTTAAAAGGGAATTTTTCCTTCTCACTGTCACCAAAGCGCTTCCTCATAGCAGGTCATATAACTATATGATTGATGGGTTTTTTTTCTTTCTCTGTATTATTGTTGGAGTTTCTAACAGAGCAGGAAAAGGTGTCGTTAGGTGACTTCTGGAATTGTCTTTTTTCCTCCAGATTAATCTTCTCTTTTTTCAAAGTGTTTTTTCAGTACAGTGCATGCCCTAAAAAAATTAAAAAAGACAGATGAGCTGATTGCAGAGTTACTGATGAGCTTATCCAGAGAATTATATCTTTGTTTTAATAATGGTGATTAGTTTGACTAGAAGCCTTTTATACTGCATGGTGCTGAAGCTATTCTCAATCCAATTATTTCTGTTAAGACTGATGCATTCAAGTCAGCACAATTAATCAATGATGCACTCATGGAGGGAATAAATTTTCACAGCTCTATAAAGCAGTTATCTGCAAGTAAACCTGTGACAGAACATAAAATATACGTTTGATTTAAATAACTAGTTTAGTCCAGTAGGTCAAAGGTGAGTCAGATGGTTTTTCTAACCTCGGGTAAGCACAGAGATGTCTATCCTTGCATGGAATTCTTAGCGAGTGATTTAGGAAGGACGGGGTTTTTCAGACTGTGCTCTGGCTATGTGCTCACTTTTGCAGTCAGTTCAACACTTTACAGTCAAATCTTTCAGATTATATTCTTTATAACATTCTAAGTGATTACAAGAGAGCATTGCTTTGAAATGAGGATGAAAAGAAGTGGAAAGAAGGCGGGAGGGAGATGCAACAAACTGCTTCAGCTTTTACCACCTCAACACCCCTGAAGACCACAGAACACAACTAAAGATATGATGACAGAATTACTTCCATGGATGAAAAACAACTTCACAACAGCTAATAAAGTCCAGAACATTCTGAGAGTTCACAATGAAGTCTTTGCTGTTACTATTATATACACTACGAAACACAACTTCGGGTGATGTCCGCCGGTTGTCTGTGACTGACTGCAAAGGATTTTAAGTCGAGTATTACAAAACCATTATCACATGGCTGTAATTCCTTCTTTATAAAACCCCTTGAATTAAAGATGGAAGCCTGCGTATGCACCAAACAGACAAATTCATTTCAAACTGAGTTCACAAGTTCACGGAAAGACACAATGAGCACAAGAGCAATAATCTTTTTGTAATGTAGTAAGTAATAGCTGACAAAGAATGTAAAATTTACAAGTAGAAAAATAATTATTTTAGATATTTTTTTCTTCTTAAAATAAATTTGGGAAGTCTGTGTATGTGGTTAAAGTGCATGAGCTGATTCCTTGTTTCTGACACTACTTAGATCTGTAACCTGCTCTATGGGCTCAAATTGTGCTCATAAATATTTTGTATTTGTAAATGAAATGTGTATTTGTGAGTTTTGTAACCTTGTAAGCCAAAATATGTGAAAATTTTATGTTTGTGCATCTACAGATAAGAATTTGTGTGTTTAAAAAAATATTTACATGAGTTACAAAGCTTTTTGTTAAGGTCTGCGTACAGACAAATAGCAAAAAACTAACTCTGTGCTCAAGTTCCCTGGCTGTTTGTGAATTTCAACTTGCAAGTACAAATTTTGGCCCAATTTTTCTTGCTTTCAGCCGATTGGTCAATGTCCTGTCAATCACAAATTTAACAATCCAATCAGAGGAGAGATAGGCTTGGCTGTCAGTGGGGTGCTTTGCTGAGCTTCAGGTCCTGGAAGGATAAATGCCCTTTCACATCCCAGGAGTTTCCTTCATCACCACGAAGGAAAACAGTCTGTGTGTGTCCGTGTTCTGTGATTTTTCTGTCACAGGTTTACGTGCTTAAACAGAGAATTCCAGAGCATTATCAGCAGCTCTGTGGATCTCGGGGGGGAAAGCAGTGCTGTGGAAATGACAGTCTTCACTAGTGGGGGTAGTTACAAAGGTATCTTCATTTTAAATGAGCGATACATGTTTTTATTGAACATTTGAAGATGATTCAACACAAACTCTTGTAGAGGACATAAAGTCAGAGAGATGCATGCTTTGAAACGACGAGGAGCAGGTGCATCTAGTACATGTAGAGCTGCTGCAAAAAAACAACAGAGCTAAGCGACAAATTTTGGATCCTTAGCTCTTAGTTAGCAGTAAGTGTAGCACATGCTGCATCCGCTGTGAAAGGGCCGTTATGCTGTGCAGTGTGACTCACAGCAATGGTCAGCCCTGACTTTGTGTTAACATACTACTTAAGTAATAATGGTATTTCTAACCACTTATATACCACAACTTTATCCTTTCAACAGCTGCCAAAAGTTAAGGGACCTAGCTTGTATGACCGCTATGGGAAATTTATACAGAGATTACCCTTCCAGGACCTGAAGCTAAGTAAAGCACGGGTCCAACAGCCACACCCATCTGTTCTCTGATTGGATTGTTATATTTGTGATACAAAAATAATTTGTAACTTGTGTAAATATTTTTTTACACACACACACACACACACACACACACACACAAATTCTTATCTATAGATACACGAACATCAAAATTTTAAATATTTTGGTTTACAAGGTAACAAAACTCAGTTCACAACTACGCATTTGATTTACAAGTACAAAATATTTATGAGCACAGTTTAAGCCCATACCTATCTTCCAGTTCTACACTTGAGAGAAAACTGAGAGAATACAGGAATGTTTTTTCGCCTGTTAAAAAGCTTCATTTTGGGGAAGAACTGAGAAGCAGTAGTTAGAGTAGTTCAGCAACTGCTCCCAAAACCTTCCTGAGGACATAATCCCAGGACATCCTACTGGAACGAGACATGGGTCCACCATGCCCATTCCATGCTTTTTCTCTTCAAAGCGTAAAATGGACACACATGCAGAATATCTAGCACTAGCATGGAAAGATAATATATTTAAAGCTAAGAAGTCACTAGTGAGCGAGGAAGGTATGAAGTACATTCCAGGGTCCTTCTATGCCAGAAATGATTTAGTCAGGCTGTTAACATGTCTTTACATGTAAATGTATTAGTAATATGTGTTTAAATGCTTTCCCATGATTCTACAGGGATTTCGCCAGAATTTTCCCCCTCTAATGGCTCAGGACTGAACAAGGGTAAAAACATTTCACTTTCACAGGACTGTCATTTTCTTTCCACATGTAAATTTTAAACTCTTTTGACAGTCTCCTGACAGTTTTGGGAACTATTAAAACCACACCTGACAGAAGCTGGAACCAAACTCTTATCATCACCGATGAGCCTGGGTTGAAGCAGAAGCTGATGTTTGATCTGTGATGACAGTTTATGTGGTCAGAGTGGAATTTCCAGAAGAAAATCTAAAAACAAATGTGTGAACGTGTATGAGAAGACGATGACTCTAAACAGAACTGTCTTTTCACACATCATAAATGCCACTAGCAAAGTTATACAGGACACTGTACTAGAGTCACTGAACAGCTATAGAAATACACAACACATTGTGCTCGGCTTGTGTATATGCTTTTGTATATGAAGTTTCACTAAAAGCTGTGAAACTGTTAGCTCTTGAGTGTGTAGTTTAACAACCTGAGCACAGACATATGTGTATGTGCTCTGTAGCATTTACATAAACCACGATGGGTCTGTTAGAATCAGTCCACCTGTTTATTACAGTATTAGGCAGCGCACAAACACCCCTCTCAGTGATAAACACACACTCATTCATATACAGTCAACCCTACACTTATAGACCATCTGTTGTACCTCACGAGGAAAATCTGAAATTTTTATGGTGTGCAGATAAAGACATTCTTGTTTTTCCTCCAAGCAAAGCTGTGAATGTGGATTTCAGTTCAAAGTATTTTGTAAATAGCCTGTCCTCACACAGAAGGTCTTAGGTTTGTAACACATGAGAATACTTGTAAGAGAATCTAACCCAAACCACAGTCTTTTCCAAAACATAACAAAACAGTGAACAACAACAAAAGTGGGTGACTCCGATGTGTGAGTCGAACCCTAATATCGTGTCTGAAAATCCTTGTTTGTCAAAATCACTTAAAGTGGGGTTTGTTCTTTTAAACTGCACTACACTTATACCTACGTGGTTCAGCACATTCATGGCAACATTGATAGCTACCACAGGGCCTAATCATCAATCAATACATCTTTTATAATAAATAGTAGGGAACCATAGAAATGCTCACCAAACCTTTAGGCCTGCTGATAGGTGATAATGATACTGGATAGGGCTGTGTTGAGAGTAAATTATATTTATAAATGTTATTGCTGTTTCTTTCACAAATACAAATGACAAACTTTCTTTTGTGTACACAGAGCAGTACAAAGTTTTTGTGCAACCCCTTTTTTCTTTTTCTTTAATTGAATTTACAAACAATATCAAAGATAACACAGTTTGAAAGGAATGAAATAATAATGAAACAGTTTTTGTCCCTAAAAGGTAATTTCCAATAGGCTATTCGCCAAAAACTTGACATATTTTGATATGGAGTAAAGCATGTCTTAATAAAAAAATAATAAACTAAAAAATCAAGAAATCTGAAAAGTGGGCAACAAAAGAAGAAGTGACAGGCTTAACATTTATCTGCAGCAGATGAAAAACTCCTGAACTCACATCCTTAAAAAACTGGGGGGGGGGGGGCGC
>VUQR01014713.1:17791-29057 GCA_015108515.1 Hemichromis elongatus | reverse complement strand
CAAATATTTTTGTTATGCCTCTAATTAGCGTTTGCCCGGTGTTCAGAAACATCTTTGAGGCCGATCCAAATGAAGTGACACGAGCAACGCTCTGCTTTGTCCTTGTCCAGCTGAGCTGACTACGTTTCCCAACTAGTTGACCTCTGCCGCTGCGTCGGAGGCACTTTCTGGCTATTAGACTAATTTGTTCCGGGCTCCTGCAGTCCTGCAAAAAAGAGCAGCGAAAAGGTTTCAGACTACAGTGTTCCTTCACAGGAGGGTTGTAATTAGCACAGATTGAAACGCTGCGCCTACCCCTGTGCAGCATGACAGATGCCTTGAATGATAAACACAGTGTGCAACCATGCAAAATTGCATTTACAGATACATTTTTAAAGTCTGAATAAATATGAATTCATTGGCATCGGCATTCAAATTCACACACGGATATTACAGTTAGACGAACATCACTTAACCTTCATTTAACCTCTTAATGTGTTCGGTTTTATGCCGTCCAGCCGTGGTGCAATTTAAAAGGGGTCACATGTTAACCTTCAGCTTGTCTAATAGTGTCTCTATCTCAGTAAGAGGACGCGTAATACTGGCTGGCAGATCAAATCAGCTTAAATGTGCGTGTGTGGCTTTGTGTTTGTAAATGTGGATGTGTGCAGGTGTGTGTGTGTGCCTTCCTGTAAGGCAGGTCAATGTCACTGGATCACCGAGAATAGCCTTCTTATCTATGTGCCGTTGCTATTCCACTTGACACACGGGACGGTTGTCAAATGAATCATAGTATACGGGCCTCTGCCACAACAAATAACCCTATTACGTTTGTGGGGAGGATTGAGAGATGACTCCCGTGGACTCTTCCCTATTAATAATTAAAAACACTGATGCTGTTGTCACTTTTAATAAATCAAATTTAACAGTCTGGTGAAGGAGGCTATGCGTGCAGGTGTCAGCATGCATTTTCATGTTTTTCGTGTGCATGCCGAGCGGGCTAAACTTACAGCATGACCTTAGCTGTTTGATGATGGATTGCTATATAGTTTGTGATGAGTTTTTGACAATTGACGGCGCCACTAGATGCTCGATAGCGCCACGATTTGCTCATTGAGTCAAACTCGTGCTACACTTAATAAACCCGCAAGGTTAAAAGCAAATCAGTGGACAAAAGACAATTTGTTTAATTGGGTTTTTTATGATAATGCAGAGAAGTGAGAGCTTTGTGTACCTGCAGAATGAAACCTTAATAGAAGAAAAAATTCTCCTTTATTTATAGAAAACGATTTTCCTTTGTGTCTATAAACAGTTCAGTGAATGAATGGCTCCTGCTATGTGTGTGAGTGTTTGAAAGAGCCGTCCTGAAGGCGCTCAGCGTTATCATGAAGGACAGAAGGTAATGTCCTGTCACACTGACAACTGTGTGTCTTTGAGGCGGCATGCACGCGAGTGACTTTGTGTGCCTCTGCTGTGCCACGTTACACGAGCCAGCGTTAACGCGGGCGTGCTCGTGTGCAGTCCCGTCCAGGCCTCTCGGCGCGGGGGCCCCGTGGGGCCACTGTGATAAATTGTTGACAACCTGCTGTAATTACTGATCTGTGCTCCGATAGCTTTAGCCACCGAGCCTTAGGAGCGGATAGTTTTCGAGCTACCAGATTGTCACATGCAGTAAAGAGATTGTCTCATTTGATCTCACTTAGAAAAAAAAAAAGTCTGAGGAGACATATTAAAATTAGACCCTGTTCATTCTGGAGAGCGTATCTTGTTTGAGCGACGCTCCTCGGTTCTGGCTTTTAACTTTGCTTTTCCACTTTCTCTTTCTCGTGTGAGTCACTTCCCTTTGACGGAGTTATAATGGCACACAGATGAAAATAGATGAAAATAATGAATTCACCGCACACATTATCACGCGAAGGCTCTGTGGCTATAGTGAGCCTGATGACATTTAGATAGTATTTGTGTTTCTCTGTGGGTGACCCATGTCAAAAAGCAAATCTTCCCTTTTCATCTCACTGAATCTCTAATTAGAGTGCAGTGAATCATGTTATTTCCTCCTATTGATACATTCTCACTGACTTATTCACAAAATCAGGCAGTTGCAGGAAATCAAGTAAATTGTGTCTAACTGCTGTTTGGGATGTCATCGCTTTCATGTAGCATCTGTTTGCATTATCAGCTTGCATGCTTTTTTTTTTTTCCTTTTTGCACCGTGGCTATTTTGGCAGGGTGTCTTAGCTGCTATGCTAGCAAGATAGCATAATAGGAAATTATCCCCCTCAAAGGCAAAAAGAAGCACTTTGCATCAAACACTTTAATGAAGCTGTTGTACTGAGGTTTAGACATGAATGCGTTAATTGTGATAATTTCTTACTGTGCATTCACACTTCTTCCCTAATGTGTTGCTGTAATGCACGGTAATGGGAGGTGTGAGAGGCTCTGATTGCATCCATGTGGTCCAGAGCTCCAGAATTTTTAAAACATGCTATTCATGACTGCTTTTTAAAAATTTCTTTCAGAACTTTTTTGGTGTATTTTTACCTTTTATGATCCAGGGGAGGTGATGTGTTCTCCAGGGATAATTTTGGCTCAATTTTTTCTTTTTCTTTTTTAGCTGTGAGCTCGATTCTAAAGTGAAATGAGAAGCGGTAAATGGGCTGCAATTGCCTTCTCATTCACTCCTCAAAAGGAAATTGTATTTGTAAGAAAGAGCGCAGAGGGATGTCATTTGATTGCCTCTTTTTTGTGAACGGTGTGTGATGGACCTAAAAATTGTAAAAAGTGCATTATAATTAAATAAATTTAATAAGAGAAAATGTTTACATTTTTTATTCCATTATTGTGACCACATAAAGTCATCAAGTAAATGCGTCAGCGACAGTTTCTAATAATAAACGTTGCCATAGCTGGTTAAACTCCACTTTAGAATATCCTTAATGATGTATCGTAATTGATTTATATTTGGTTTGTAAGGCGTCTGTGAACGTTATCTGGATGCGACTGTAAATTAGTAACTTGTGTGCTATGAAGTTCGGTCTTCTGCCGCCATATCTTCATCTGACTTGTTGTGCATGCAGTTCTGCTGCTGTTGCCTTTCTGACAGCATGAAGCGTTCTTTCTGTTTCCCTTTGACCTCTGGCATCAACAAGGCAGAGATCTGCCCACAGAACCGTCACTCACTGAGCATTTACTTTTCTCTGACTGTTCTTTTTAAACTCTAGAGCAGATTACCAGTTTTTGAAATAATAACATCAGCTTGCCTGGCATCAAAAACCATGCCACGTTCAAAGCATCATCTTGACGATGTTTGCATGCCTAAATGCACTGAGTTCCTGCTATGTAACTGGCTGATTAGATACTTGTGTTAACAAGCAGTTAAAGATGTGTACCTAATGAAGGAGTTTGTTTAAGTAGATGGATTTCGAGGCATCAGTCTCCAGTTTAAAAATTAAAAGACGTTCAACCAAAATACTGTGGTTTTTGTCCTGATTCATTCACTGTTTGTTTTGTTGTTTTTTTCCCGGTTGGGTTTAGGTTGGTTCGGTTGGGCTTCCCTGTAAAATAAAAGTGAGTGGGAACATGTGGTCCTTAATTTTGGTAATGCTCTGTTTAGTTTCCTTTTTTGTCTTTTATTTCCCTCAGTGTTTCCCTCTCCTTTTTTTGACTGTCCAGTAATGGCTTGTTATTTTTCATCCTTGTCATGTGCATTCCCAGCAAATACTTATGACCCCATAATCGTCCAATTTTTTATTCCATCTCTCCTCTAATGTTCTGCTAGCTATCAGTTTATCATTTATTAATTATCATAATTATATTCTGTGACAATATTTTAATTGACAGTGACCATGATGGACAAGATTAGAAATACAGGGACAGCTCAGGTTAAGCGGTTTGAAGACAAAATTAGAGCGGCAAGGATGAGGTGGTTTGGACATGTGTGGAGGAGGGATGGTGGATATGGAGCTGTCAGCAAGGAGGAGATATCAGAGGAGGTTCATGGATGTAGTGAAGGTGGAAAAAAAAGAAGGCTGGTGTGACAGAGGAGGATGCTAGGCATAGGATGCGACAGAGGCAGATGGTCTGTTGTGTTAAATGCTTAAGAAGAAGAAAAATGTAAACTGTTATCAGTGCATTTGTTAAAATGTAATGTATATGCACCACCTAATTGGTCATTTTGGCTGTCTGTGGTCAGAACTACACAACTGTCACAATGTGAGGGAAAACAACACTTCCGAGATCTGTGAGATGGCTCAAAGGCACTAAAACACCCCATGGAGCTGAGACAAAAAATGCTGAATATGAATTATTGCAGCTCAAGAGCAGGAAACAGGGCTCACAGTTCACAAGGGTTCACCAAAATTAGACAGCAGACGCTTGGAAAAATTTTCTGGTTGTCAGAGGAGTCTCGATTCTGCTGATGTCTGCTTCAAACCATAACACCCCATGCACCAAAGCTCAATCTCAAAATTGGTCTGTAACATGACAGTGAGGTCACTGTAGTCAGATGGACATTAAAGTCACAAGATCTCAATCGAGAGCCCATTTGGGACATGATACAACAGAAGGTTCACGTCACTGATGTTCAGCTTCTGAATCTGCAGGAACTCTGTGACACTATCAGGTCTTTATGGACCGAAATCTCAAAGAACTGCTTCCAGCATCTTGTTGAGTCACGAAGAATTTAGGCAGTACTAAAAGATGCCGGGTTTGTACATTTGATACCTGCTCTGTTTTGTTCTGTGGGGCTTGCTAACACTCTCCACACCTCTGGCTTCCCACTTACACACATGTATAGTCAGAGAAGTCCCACTCCAAGGTCATGAAGAATAAACCGCTATGGCTGGACAGATTTCTTTTGTCCTTTTAACTATATTGGCCCTAACCGATTCATATTAACAGACGCTTTCTGTGTGATAGTATCTAATCATCAAGTTTATCATAAATGCACCAGTAAAAACATTTAAAGCTCACGAAGAGCCAAAAGATTTCAGATAAGGGTGTTTTCCAGATTAATTTGGTTTTGATCTTCTTTTTCTAAATCAGCTGTCTTTTAATCCACCATTCAGGCCTTTATCAAAACAATTCCTGCTGTAAGATCATATTTATCAGCTCTGTTTAAATTTCATCAGTTCTTTTTTTGTTTTGTTTTGTTTTATTCCTCCCGCAATTTTTCACCAGCCTTGTAATGAGTTTCCATCTTCACATAAGAAATGCATGGACCTGGAGTCACCGGTTAATCCTGCTGTTCGCAGTGGAAACATAATAGACAAAACATGTGGCATCAGCACAGTCATATTCAGAAAGGTATCTGTTTTGCACTCACACAGATCTCACAGTGATAGTGACATTGTACAGTGGTGTCAAACATTCATCCCGATCCTGGCCTCCGACAAAGACTCCACTGGACAGCTTTGGAAAATAAGTTGGAGGGCATAGATTTTGATCTTTTATTGATATTTTAATACATTTTGCAACTTCTCTTATTAGCTCCCCATGGCCATTCATACTACACTAAAGTAATTAAGTAATAGATAAACAACTAAATAAAAGAAAAGTTCCTGTTTTTTATGCTCTACTCAGTTCAGTTTTTTTTTTTTTTTTTTTACAGTGGATGCAATTAAAAAACAACAGGATCTTTTCTGTGAATTAACAGAAATCTTCTCGTTTTCTGTAATTTTACACATGTATTTCTTATATTTTAAATCACTGACACGCTTCTTCCATTTACTACGGCAGGATTTCTTTATCATGTAGAAAACTAAGAAATACTGTTGAAATCGCCCTACTTTTTCTTTTTCTAAATGTGTAATTAAACTTCTTTATGCAGGCAGAAAGGGGAGTTTGCTGCTCTGGCTCACTTAGGATGGAGGTGAGCTGTATGCGGCCCACGATGTAAAATGAATTTGACGTCCCATGATTACAGTGTCTGAACAGTCAGATGTTTTTGTATGTGCAGAGCTTTTGCTGTGAAGCTGTTCCTTTTTTTGGGCTTCATTCGCTGCTTTTGACTTACTTTTGGATCAATTCTGCACTTGTATCAGATGCTGGTCGAGCCTGAGAAACTCTCACCCAATCAATGGATATAATGTAACAATTAACATCAGGTCACGTATTGATTAACTGGCTATCATGATGCGGGGGCCTGGTAGAAAGCTGTACTCTAAACTAGAAATGTGAACAATTTCAACTGTTTTTGGATTCCTGTTGGTTTCAGAAGCGAGGCTTAAGGTGAACTCACAGTCAAAACCCCCCGAGGACTCCAAATGAAACAAAAAACAACCTTGGCCGTGTGCGTGCCAACCCTCTTTGAGTTATGTTTCGTAACTTTTTCACCTTGAAGAACTGTGTTTGCGAAGGCCACGAAAGGTCAGTGTCGTATCTCACCTCCACTTGACATTATGACTCCAGAACGATTACTCAAAAACCACCGCAAAACCTCTCACTGCTCAAGCGCAATAGAGGTAAACTAAAACAGAGCTTTCAAAATGTCCGCTTAGGTGAGTATCAAATGTGGCAATTTGGGGGGAAAGTCCTGTGATGTTGTGGGGAAAACAAACTTCTAAAGATGGTGATGTCAAAAAACATCTTTGTTGTTTTAAAGTAGAACATTAGTTTGGACAGAGCTGTTCGTTTTTCCTACAAATGGAACTGGTTTTGCAAAAGACTCAGCTTTCGATTCTTTGCTCATCATCTGCATTTTTAATCCTAACAGGATCTTGTATCCTCTGCAAGTCTGCTATTGTTGGCGCTGCTTGTGGGCTGAAGATTGCCTCAAATAAATAATTAGGAACATGCATTAAAAGCCAATTCAGCTGTCACCGGGTACACCTTGGAGGGGTTGTCAGTCTATAAAGAACTAGCAGTTAGAAAAATGGATGGATGAATATTGCCAAATGATCTGTTAGTGGTTTCAGCAGTATTAAAGGAAAAATGTCAAACTTTCTCTTCTTTTTTATTTTCTCACTTGAGCAGAGCTGCTGTGTCTCATTCTCAAAACTTATTTTGGATGTGTTTAGGAATCACAGGCAAAATGGCATCAGTTATAGCCATACTAGAGTAACTTATACTCAGTATCTTATACTGAGCATTAGTTTAATTGCAGAGTTCATGCACTGGTTAACTCAACTTAATTCTGATTGGCTGCCCCTCACAAATAGAACATTTGATTGTGGGTGGGGCTTCTGTGCTCACAGCCAGAGCTGTTTGCCTGAGATGACCATCTTAAGGCTGCCCCCTCTAACAGAGCCAAGAGTACAAAGAATTCTAAAGCTTGAGCTTTTCTCTCGGTGTATATGTAACTTGAAACTCTGGCCATGTTTAATATCACCATCATTTTATATGTACAATTATGTGCAGAAAACCTTCGCTACCCCTCATTTGTTTATATTTTACTCACATTTTTTTTAGAGAAAAAAACACAATTCTAATAAGTTTGAAAATCAATATTTTGGTATGACCACGTTTGTTCTCCAACACAGGTCTGGGCTCTGACGAGGTTAATTCATGACTGATAGTGTCATATTGTGTGATTTTTTTTTTTATTGATTGATGGCTTTACTTTATTGGCAGTGTGTTTGTGAGATCAACATATGCTGAAAAATGAAGTCGCTGTCAATCAGAGGCTTCCCAGATGGTATTAGATCCTGTTACTTTGTGATACAAGTTATCTGCTCAAGATCCCCCATCAAATCTTCTTTTGTCCTCCACTTGTCCAGTTTCCTCAGATTTTTAACACTGCACTCCATGCTGAGATTGGCCAAGTTTTCAACACATAGCTCTTTGTAAATTTCCTTGTTAATGCAAAAACGCTATTTGATGTTCCCTAAACTGTGTTATCTGATATTTTTCATAGATTCAACAAAGCAAACAAACAAATTATTTTTGTCGTAGGCTGCTAGTTACAAAATGCCATTTGTTGACTTAGATACATTTTTGAATAATTCATAGATCAGTGAAAACGCATTCCTCTGAAAATGGTATGGTTCAAGGACTAGACTGAAAAAATGAGTGAATAAATGTCCAAAGAAAAACTTGGAACGACCTTCAGAGAGTTTGGAGAACTATTGCTCAAGACCAAGGCCGTGTGTTATTAACAGTATGAGAAAATACAAACCAATAGTTAATAATATTAAACACAATGGAGCGATATGTTTTTTGTGTTCCTGAAAAGCTTCAGCCTTTTCTGTATACAATAACACTAACAAGCTATCTGCCTAATCTCCCAGTTCAACACATTCTTCCTGCCACAGTTTTTCATTAGTCTATGCCGGCTGCATATAGGGATAATGGATGTGAACAAATTAACGCAGCCCCACAGGTTAAAATGTTATTTAAATCAAATGTTTTATTTACTTCCTGCAGCAAGCTTCTCATTTCGTTAACTCTCTCTAATTAGTAGCACTGCTTGATTACGTTGTTTTATTGATTAAAAAAAATCATTTAGTGTTTACATAAAGTGGATTGACCTACAGCTATGAACTTCAGGGAATGAGTTGAATATGAATCTAATATCAATATGTATCTGGGAGCATTGCTGCAGACAGATAGGGTTTAAATGAGATCTACTTTTAGACATGCGGTTTCCTGCATTAAGGCAATTTTCAATAATGTAACCAATGGTAATTCTTATTACCATGTTACAGAGGATGTGACAAGTGCAAAGTTTTCATCCAGTTTGTAAGCATCAAACTTGTCATATAACCTATTCAGCTCCCACAGAAAATTGTGGTTTCTTGGTAACTGATTAATAGCTGCTAATTTTAGGGAAAAATCAGCCTGAAAAAGGAAAAAAACCTGAGGTCCAGACTTCTGGGAATCCCTGGATAGATTATTAGCTCAGTTATACAAGAAGGAGGAGACTGTGTTGTCACTCACTTCTCTTGTGACTGTCAGGCTTCATGCCGACATGGCAGACAGAGCGTAGGGATTTTAACACTTCCAGTGTATCCTGTATCTTTCTGATGCTACAGCAGCCGTGAAGTGAGCCGTGATACGGCCGCTAATTAAACGTGATGTTTTAATCAGCCTAACAAGCTACAGTCAGTCATTCCAACAGGTTCCTAATGAACCAACAAGTGTTTGTAGTGACAGGAAATCTCATACTGTGTGGGAACAGCCTCTGAGTCCTGTGAACGGGGGAAGGGAGCGGCACGACTTTCTGGAACATTTGCTGAATTTTCTGAAAAATAAGATTGACACGCATGATGCTGTTAAAAAAAGAAGAAAAAAAACATTTTCTAACTTGTGGTCTTGCAGTTTAGAGCCCCGTGCCCTGATGGATGCTCCTAAAATCTGGCCTTCGAAGGGTTTCACTACAGCAGCACATACAATTAACCCTGTGACACCAAAAGTCTCATATCTGATACATGCGTTTTTCAGATGTCTATGTCATGAGTGATGAAAAACAAAACAAAACTCCAAACTCTTAGGACCAATTATGATACAATACAATGAATCAAAAGGCTTTTAATATGTAACTAAAGGAAATCAGTATTGTAGCCAAAAACTGTATGTGCCATTTGAGAACTAGTAATTTTTTTAATTCTCCAGAGTTCAGTGGAAATGAGGAGAGAGGTCGCAATCCGTTGCCTGATTGTGTATCTGAAAGAGAAAGAAGAGGATCTCTTCAGAGAACAGCTGGTAGGTGAATCTCACATTGTTTTGTGTTATATTTTTAAATGGCACATAAAATACTGACATGTTTCTTTTTAACCTACTTGCCAGGATGGTGAAGAACAGTTCCCAGAAGAAGTGGTAAAGATCGTAGTCACCAGACGTGCAGCTGTGTCTCTTCCAGCCGTCGCTAAAATTGTGATTGAAGGAACAGCTGTCCTGGAAGACCTTGATGTGCCCAGAGCATGTGCCTTTATGATGGGACTTATATACGCTCTCAATCTGAGCTACCCCAAACAAGTAAAAAACACTCTAGAGGTATTCCAGAAGGTGTTTCTGGAACTTGATGGACTTAAAGCCAGCCCACGGGTAATGTCTCTTAAGTACAAACTTCTGTCATAAAACAAATGTAATTTAGGCTGCAATATTCAGATGTGCTGATGCTTGTGTTTTTTATACAGTCTTAGACAAGTGTAGTTTTGAGAGTTCATAATATGTATAACCTTACCTTTGGATTGTTGCGTTGTTAAATATTAAAATATTTTGTAATTTTCTTGATTCTGTAATATTTAACAAGTTGATAGGTTAAAGTTAATGTTTAATAATAAGCAGATTTGCAAAAAGAAATTGCCTTACGTTGCAATGTTTGTTTTCTGAGGTATTTTAGAAGGGTGTGATTTAAAATTATTGTTATTTGGAATATATATATATATATATATATATATATATATATATATATATATATATATATATATATATATATATATATATATATATATATATATGCAGCTTTATTTAATATACCTTTACAAATCTTTATAGTGGTTCTCAAAGTCGGTCATCAGGCCCCAATACTCTGCTTGTTTCTATTAATAACTAAACACTGTTGATTGGCAGGTGTGTTCAGTTAATCAGAAGTTGTAGACACCATTGTGGAGTAAGAAAAAAGAAGTAAATTGGTATGTTTTAGCTTCTGATTCAACACACCTTGTCCAGGTAATAAACATGCTACATTTTCTTTTGTTACTGAGGTTGTTTGTGGAGGAATTGTACTGAAATACATTATTGTTTTTGCCCACTCATTTATAATTAAAGGGCTACTGTAATGTTTGATTTATGTTGTATGACACAGAAGTGTATTACTTCGAAAATATGCAATAAGCTGTTTCATCAGTTGGAATAATTTAAATGGCTGTTTGCATGGATAATTGTGAGTAGGATATATGTAAAAAAGTAAGTTAGATTAACTCAACTAATGTAATTTGTCAACTCAATATTACCAGAAATTCTAAATTAATATTAGGTTGCTTAAACTTAATTATGCTTTTAGAGGTCAAAGTAAATCATGTTGGTTTGTTGAACCAGTTGAGTTAGCCAAACCTAAAAATTACTTGCTGGATTTACTTAATAATATGCAAAATTTGTAACTTAAAAAGCTGAGTGGAAATTGTTACCTTAATTTTTTTAAGTTGAGCCAACAAAACTTTTTTTAGAGTGTAGTGGTAAGAATCTGAGCAGCCATGATCAACGAGTTTGGTGTTTGGTGATTTTATCTGACAGCTTTGGTCAAGTCCAGAAAGCAGTACACCAGAGCCTATACGTCGGTAAGTTGGCTACCTTCTAGCACATTGATCTGGCCTCTGTGGCAGGTATATAAACATCTAATGTTCTTAAC
>VUQR01014713.1:3277-17486 GCA_015108515.1 Hemichromis elongatus | reverse complement strand
CGTTGCCTGATTGTGTATTTGAAAGAGAAAGAAGAGGATCTCTTCAGAGAACAGCTGGTAGGTGAATCTCACATTCTTTTGTGTTATATTTTTAAATGGCACATAAAATACTGACATGTTTCTATTTAACCTACTTGCCAGGATGGTGAAGAACAGTTCCCAGAAGAAGTGGTAAAGATTGTAGTCACCAGACGTGCAGCAGCGTCTCTCCCAGCCATCGCTAAAATTGTAATTGAAGGAACAGCAGTCCTGGAAGACCTTGATGTGCCCAGAGCGTGTGCCTTAATGATGGGGCTTATATACGCTCTCAATCTGAGCTACTCAAAACAAGTAAAGAACACTCTAGAGGTATTCCAGAAGGTATTTCTGGAACTTGATGGACTTAAAGCCAATCCAAGGGTAATGTCGCTTAAGTGCAAATTTCAGTTGTGAAAAAAATGTGAATTGGACTGTAGTATTCCCATGTGCCTTTTATGTTTTTGCATGCAGTCCGAGATGAGTGTAGTTTTGAGAGAAGTTCATAATACATATAACCTTAGCTTTGGATTGTTCCCTTGTTGAACATTAAAATCTTTTGTCATTTCCTTGATTCTGCTACAAGTTGACCAAGTTGATACCAGTTTACCAAGTTGATAAGTTAAACTTAATGTACGTGAAGAACATTTTTTTTGCCCAGTCATTTATAATTAAAGGGCTGCTGTAATGTTTCATTTATGTTGTATTGACACAGAAGTGTATTACTTTGTTAATGTTTTGTAATAAAATAATCAATCCGGTTTTCTACAGTGAGTGCAAAAGAATAATTATATCAGTAAATCTGCTTTTTTTTCAGCAGGGTAAAAAACTTATCTGAATCTTTCTGCATTTCTAAGGCTGCTGAGTTTGTATCAAAGATTTAACATTCAAAGCGTTTATGTACAAAGAAAAGCATTTCTCTGTGCAATGAAATTCTTTCTTTGCTGTCCACACACAGATGCCAGGATAATATATACAAATAAAATAGAACAGATAAAATACAAATAGTATAAATAAAATAAATGAAGACAAAATTTAAGTGTAAAATAGATGTGCAAAGGAGCTATGAGCTTACTATGCAAGATGACCTGATGTGCAAAAATTATTATTACTGTTAAAATAAGTCAGCTGTTCAAGAGTCAAGAGTTATAAGCACCTCATACCCAGGACCAAGAACACAAGTTGAAGGTTTGCTTTTGATCACAATCATGATGACGCAGTGACTCACCTTGGTGGCATGATCCTAGGTGGGGAAGTATGCTATTATGCTATTAGAAACCTGAATGTAACATAACTTCACAAACTGCATTCCAGTCATATGCAAATGGCAATATGACGAAGGTACACTTCAGCGTCACCTGACAGTTTCTATTAATAACACACTCAAGCCTTTACTCCCACAAATCCTAGACACGAACTTTCAGATAAAATTTTTGTAAACAAACTCACAGAGGGAAGAAGTTTAGACAAAAAATGTAATTTCTGATATTTTGTCACCTGAAGGATTGATAAGAAGTGATGAAGGCAAAATAATAACTTTGACCTTAGTGGAATGAGGTATGTGATCTGATTAGTTCACTTAGTTGAATGCCAATGTAAAGGCGGGGCTTCACCGCCTCAGGCCTATTGAAGACCTGATACTACCTGATAATAGAGGAAACGGCAGTAGTACGCAGTCTATCTTTTACTACACTTCTTTGTATATCTGAGGATGTAGCTTGGTCCTCAGGATCTCCTTACTGTGCCGGAGAGGAGGCATCAGCAGCACCTTGATCTCTGCGCGGCTCCAAGTCCAGGGTTGATTCTCCCGAGGCGCTGTCCAAAGCAATGGTAAGTCAGACAGTACGCACTGTTAGTGACATTTTCTGTGTCACTTGCAGTGTATATTTAGACCTTTTCCTTGTGCTCTGAAGGCTGCTATCATGGGTTTGTAATGGGTTTTTGATTCATGTTGACCATTAATTGTGCTCCATCTGTGATTGGTTGTTTTTTTCAGCATTTTTTTACTTTTACTTTTATTCTATCTTATGCTACTTTTTATTTCTGTGCCACTAAAATGTTCCTCTTTGCACTTCGTACCATTTGTTTTCCAATTTAAACATAAATCTGAAAAAGTGTGTAACTGAAATCATGTCCATATGCAATGATAATGTGATGTATATGTTAATTAGTCATGTTCAAATTATGCAAAGTATACGATTCTGCATAACTGGTACTTTTAGTGTAGGGACCTTTTTTTTATTTTTAATAAAGCATCTCAAACAATAAGAGGCAGCCGAGATTTATCTCCTTAGGGCCATTGACTCCTGTTTCTTTATTTTCTTTCATTTGCCAAAAAATAAGAAATATTGCAAATCTGTCATCTCACTTTTAAAAAGAGAAGTCATCTGCAATAATAACTTTATCCATGGTCCATCCAGATTTTTTAACACCCTGCACAACAGCAAGACCCTAATTTTTGTGTTAAAAAGCTACAGTTTGGATTTAATAAAAAGACTCATTGTCAGCTTTGCGATTTAAAGGCGTGGAGACAACAGGTATTTGGTAGTTGACCAGGTTGCAAATGCATTTGTAGGAATTTTTTTTTTTTATAACACAAATGTTTATCATGACAATATTGAAATGAATCATCCAAAAGTTAGCCCTACAATTCTCTGTTCTTTTCTCTGTTCATAAGTCTCCTAATAATATCATAATAACCAATCCTTGAACACTATCCAATATCCATAATAATTTTCTATATGGGTCAAGCAAAACTGGTTGAGAAAGGGTGATACACATTTACTATTTAAACATATCTCTTAACAGCTCATCAGAAGGCTCTACTTCCTGGTTGATCCCCTCAAATGCCCTATGAAAGAGAACTTATGGGGTCACTTTTTGTTCGCTTTGTCTCTGCACATTTGACAGGGATAAAGCTGGGATGTGTATTATTAATGTCTTTAGCTTAGTAAATATAGCCTTCATTAATTTTCCAAAGACACCATGAGTACCCTAACTGAAATGCACCAATTTACATGCTATTTTTTTTATTTTACTTTTTTGGGTTTTGTTTTGTTTTGGGGGGTTTTTCTTGAGTACTTTATTGTCAATGTTGATGCTAACACATTTAATTACCTAGGCAGGGAACTGACTCTTACCAAAGTAAAGCATCTAAATAGTTGTTCTACATATAATGAACAGGATCAGAAGTTGCAAACAGTGAATAAAATCTGACTGTCTCCTCTCACAGGGAGAAGATGATCTGCAGGATCCTGCTGCTCGTCATCCTCACCTCATGTGTCTCTGGTTAGTTTACAGCTTCACTTTATGAACTCCAAATAAAGCTTAACAACAGATTTGTTCCAGTTCTCAGTGTGTCTGCTCCTCTCTTTCCCTCTCTGTCTCCTCAACAGGATCATTTGCAGTAGATGTGACACAGACCTCCTATCAGGCAGAGGAGAATGGGACTGTCACCATGGAGTGGACGTTCATAACGACAGATAATAACCCCTCCAATTTGCTTTCCATTATCTGTGAAAAGGAGGATAATGAAAAAGCCTCAGTCTTGTATCATGTTCGTCATGGTGTTGAGGTGTTAGAGGTTCGGGATAAAAGGTTTTCAGGACGAGTCCAGAGTGACAAAGACGCCCTCAGAGAAGGACAAATCAGGCTTCAACTGTCCAGACTCAGGACTGATGACTCGGGTCTGTACCTGTGTGAATTAAGCACTGGTTACCACTTTCATGTTAAGAGGTGTCAACTCAACGTCACTGGTAGGTAAACAAAGTAGAATTCAATTGGAGTCCAAAAGCTATTTTAGATATGGCACTGTTTGGAAAAGTTTAAAATGTCTGTAAAAAAAACTGCTTACAAATTTAAGACTTTGTTTATTTTATTTTTTATCATATAATTTGTCCTCGGTCTGAACAAAATTCAAAGCTTAGCAAAAAGTGTTGTTTCTGTATGATGTTTTCAAGACAAGAACTGCTAACAGCTGCCACTGATAGTAAAACTATTCCCTTTGCAGCAGCAGCTGTTCATTCCCAACACAAGAGATTCATTTGGAGTTCCCAGTCAGACAGATGGGAAAGGACCACCCTCTACCCTTTACTGGGACTGGCACCTGTACTGGTAATACTCTTCTCTGCCTTCAGACGCCATAAAAGACTCAGAAGGCATAAAATTTTTAAGTAGGTGTTTTGTGGAGTGCATACTTTTCTCTGCACAGCCAGCCAGACATGTTTTCTCTTCTCCTACTGTCCTCGTGTTCTGAGACACAACTAAAATGCCTTGAGAAGACTGTTGTGATTCAGCAATAGATAAATAAAACTGAACTAAACTGAATTAAAACCAGGACTAAGAGGACTCTGTTGGAGCCATGTCTATCAGCCTCAGTTGTCAGAGCATTAGTCCAAAACTCGAGTGAAAAAACCTGAAGACAATCCACCCAAGACTGTGTCAGGAAGCGTCTTTGTAATTCATGTTTTATGTTCATGTTACTGTGAGTGTAAATTATGTCATTGTGTCAGTATCATATTTAATACTTTGAACTTCAGTATAACTTAACAATGAGCAGCTTCCATCTTTAAAAACATTGTGGGAGTTTGTGAGCTGAGAAACGTTGTCTGCAGGCCGCACAGTAACTATAACTGGATCACACGACCCAGTTTCTTTTTCTTTTTTGGCCTTTATGCCATGTATGCTATTTATTAAAATTAAAATCAGTATTGTTTGTATTGTAAGATTCAGATATTAATTAAAGACACTTCTGAGCTTTTTGAGTCTCAAATTGAGGATTATAAATTAATTATAAAATTTATTTTAGTTTTTCCTGCAGTTTATAAAAATTGGTGTACCTCAAAAATAAAACTGTGAAGACACTTAAATTAAATTTCCTGTGGTTGGAAAGTATTTGGTGCAACTTTTTTGTATTTACAGTTTTGAGGGATAAACCGCTTAATTTCTCTAACTAGAAATATATGTAAAAAAAAACAAAAACGATTTTCATTTTTTTTGTAGTTTATTGCACTTTTTTTGCTATTTATATAGTTACTATGGACTGAATGGATACATATTATTACAATTTGGGCTCTAACGGTTGTATTGATGTGTCACAACTTAAAATGCTCCCAAAAATGGCACTACAGCATGTAAAATATAAAGATAAGCTCTGGCGGACTTGGTTCTATGGTAGGTCTTAAAGGGTTAAATGCATGTTATTTTGTTCCTGGTACGTGTAATTGTGTGAAAATCTAACACTCCTTTCCTTGGAATGAGAGAAAGAAATGTCAGAGGTGATGGGTGAGTGATCCACCATAGTCACTGTGACGCAGTGTTGAAACTGTCCTATAACTCTTTACTCAGTCCTCAGCCTGCTTGTTAAGAGCTTAGTCCCTTTCTGATCAAAGTGCTGATATAAGCATTTTATTGAAATCAAGCAGAACTGAACTGTGTTTCAGGCAATTCAAGAAGCAACAATTTAGCATTGTATTTACAAGTCTTAATTGGTCTCTTTTAGTTTATCTTTTCAACTGTAAGGAGTTGGGGTATTATAATACTACTATAGTGCAGATACATTATCTGCTTGATCCAGTAGAACTGGACTGGACTCTCTTCATGAAAGTAATGGCTCAAGAAAAGCCCGAATTTTAACCCACTTTTCCATCTGAATTGGATATCTTTCTCCAACTTGGTCTCACAGCAGTTCTTGATTTCGTCATGGCCTATATTCTATTGATTTATGTTTTGGGAGTTTTTCATGTTATCAACACAAATTTTTCAACACTATTTTGTGTCCCGGAAAACATTAGCTGCCAGTGCATAAAATTAATCTCTCCCAAAGCTCCAGTTCAGTGACCTCTGTAGGTACTTTGTAGAGAATTCCTCACATTTCACTGTTGCCAGATGAAAGCTTTCAAATTACAAACAGCTACATGTATTTCTGATCTGGATGGGTAAATAATGGTGCTGATTGGGAGATGAAGAACAAGATACTATTCTTTGTTAAAGCAAAAGTTTATGCAACATAGCTAGCTTAAATCAACTACAACACGAAAATTGACCTGGACATTTATAGTTTAAGGCCAGAGAAATTTTTGTAGTATTAACTTGTCATTAAGTCATTGCTACAGTTTAAATTAGCTGCCACCGACAGCTGGGGTTGCTGTATAGAAGCAGGTATTGGTGTGATTTGGCCTGTTACGCAGGGTTAGGAGAGGTGTGCTCACATGTTGGTGCCATACTCTGGCAGATGTAAATAAACACTAATTAGTGCATCCGATTGGACAGCAACTTTTAGCCATTTTGGCTAAGTTAAACTCAAAGACGTTCAAAGGATGGCCAGGGGGCAAAGGGATGTCTTTGCTTGCTAAATAGGTGTGTCCCAGTAGCTGAAGTTTCATGTAAAACTAGATATAATCTATAGACAACATTACAAAACATCGTTTTGTTCAATAATAAAGTATTTCACGTAATGAAGTACATTGATTATCAAACCTATGTACCTCCTTATCTAATAAGCCACCATTCTGCTGATATCGGCTTAACCTAAAAGTGTGGGATTAGCATAAAAAATCAAATGGGTTTCATTTTTCATCAGTTTAGTGCAACTGTTGGATTTGTTTAGTTTACATGAATTCTAATGCTAATTTATGAATTTTGAATTGATAGATTGCTTTAAAAGGGGAGGAGTTTTAATGTAGTTGTGATGAGTAGTGTATCAATCTGAGAATTAAAACATGCTAAGATATCCTCAAGTATCAAGTTCCTTTTTTTTCTTTTTCTTTCTAAGAAGTGCCTTTCATTTTGGAAAATAATGCACCAATCTACATGACAGATGACCATTTTCACTCTCGGGGGTTTAAGCATATAATGATATGCATTGTAGAGTTTTTGAGCTGTCTGTAAATAATTTGTCATAACAGGCATTTTAGTATTGACTAGTCTACACAATTTAACCTGACAAAACACCTTGTGTTTCTAGAGTAACGTTAGCCCTGCCTTTGTTTATGGTTTGGTTTGCGTTATTCACTCTGTCACTCATACTCTGTTGTGTGTCTCCACAAACCACCCTTTACAAACAGAACTCAGGCAGTTTTTGCATCCTTTTTATTTCCATGAAATCTGCAGCTTGGTGGAAGCTGGGTTGTTTAACTGCTCTTTACAGAGATCTTTAATGTCCCAAATGTGCTCAGTTTTTAAAACACCATGACTGTTGTCTGTAGAAAATGACAATGAATACCATTTTACTTGTCATCATTGTGCTTGTGACTTACCATGTGAAGCAGTTTTCAGGCTAAGTTGGTAGCCATTTTGACCAACAATATTAAGCTCATTTTTGGCAAAAGATTTTTTTGGTCTAAATGTAAATTTATTGAAACTCACAACTAAACACAAATCTTTTTAACTAAACCCTTTCAAGCACTTGGTGACAGTGAAAAAGAAAAAATCGCCTTTAACAGGAAGGAACCTCCTGCAGAACCAGACTCAGGGAGGGGTGACCATTTGTCACAACTGTCACAACCATAACCACTTAAAAGCAGTCTGAGCCTTTTGCAAACAAGCTATCTTGAGAAATTATTATTATTATGTTATTGTCTTTTGATAGACTTCCAATTCTGCATGGACCCTGGACATGTGCTCATTGGACAATTGTCCCAATATAACACAATAACAAATCTGGTAAACCAGGATAATCTTCTGTCAACAAATGCAGTGTACTGGAGCATGATGGGAGATTATATGTAGCTGTTAACATCATGCCACAGTATTTTTTTGTCAGAAATGTCACCACCATTTATTGTGTTGTTGATAACAAAGATCAATTGTTTTATTTTATGAAAGCAGAGACAGAAGCTGACAAAGACAAACTCAGCCGAATCAAAGTGTTTTCAGTGCTGAGAGTAAAACAGTCATTTCAACTCCAATTAAATATTATTTAATTAGAATAATTTTATAATTTAGAGTTGGCATGAACAACTCTGAATTATAATGAGTGTTGGTTTATAACCACACATTCAGTGTTTTATATAGTTTAAATAATTATGAAACTCCTGCCCTTGCTGTTTTACACCTTGTGAACTATAGCAAACATGTTAGATTACACTTGGTATTATAGACCTCTACTAGATCTTGGGACACACACATACACAGAAGAATCATAACTTCTTTCATATAAATAAGGATTTGTTTACAATATATACACATAAACATTAACTTTAGGAAGAGTACATTCTAACTATGGTGATCCATAGTCAAATTATTAGGAGTTCATTGTAACACTTTGAATTCTTTTAACTTCTTGAGTTCAGGCACATTTTAAACAGTAATTATTTATAACAACTGATGGGAGAACAACAAGTGATTTCAACCGCTCTGCATACTTAATGGCCAAATAATAAAGATTCCTCAGACAATATCTGACAGAGACAAATGATAGAACCAAAAGAGGAAAGAAATATCAGTAATGATATGTGTGATACGAGCTTTAAATGTTTCCATCAGTGTTTATGATGATGGCTGCAGACTGCAGACAGTGTTTCTCAGTTTAGACTGAGGTTGATGATTCCACAAAGCTTCCACTGCAGACCGAGCTGTTAACATGACAATCTTTGGGGTTCAGGGAAGTCATGTCCACACTCAGATGAAGATGGTGGATGTGGCTTCTAATGAAGCAGCAAGATGAGTGGCATCTGAATTATTCAAGTTGACCACTGCTTCACTGCAGTCGCTGCTTAGGTGGTGACTGTTTAGATTTAGGTTATGTTTTCGTTTTATGATTTTATAACAGAGTTTGATCAGTAAAGCTGCTGCTGGCAGTATTAGTAAAGGATACAGGTTGAGCCATCCTCGACTCTCTGGTTGTGTGTTCACTGTTGGACTTTGACGTTTGAGGTCATCCAAAGCTAACGAAAAGGACATAAAATAAATTCTTTAATTTAGATAGTATAAATACCAACTAAAGTATATTATCCCAAAGTTCAGGCCAAAAGCTGATAATCCTTCCACTAATAAACTTACCAGTGATGCTGAGTCGACATCTGGCAGAGCCAAAGCCATAATCTGTGTTCAGTTCACACAGGTACAGACCCGAGTCATCAGTCCTGAGTTTAAACAGCTGAAGTCTGATTCGTCCTTCTCTGAGGGCGTCTTTGTCACTCTCAACACGTCCTGAAAACTTTTCATCCTGAGACTCTGACACCTCAACACCTTCATGAACACGATACAGGATTGAATCTGTATGCTCAGTTATCAATTCACAGAGGATGTTGAGAGTTTTTGTGGGTCTTTCAGGATTGGTGGTGAACATCCACTCCAGTGTGATGTTGTGGTTCTCCTCTGCCTGATAGGAGGTCTGTGTCACATTGACTACAAATGATCCTGTTGAGGAGACAGAGAGGGAAAGAGAGGAGCAGACACACTGAGAACTGGAACAAATCTGTTGTTGAGCTTTATTTGGAGTTCATAAAGTGAAGCTGTAAACTAACCAGAGACACATGAGGTGAGGATGACGAGCAGCAGGATCCTGCAGATCATCTTCTCCCTGTGAGAGGAGACAGAGGTAAAGGATGAGCAACAAATTAGGTCAAAGGTCAGTCAGTACAGCTAGAAGAACAAAAATCTACAGTCTGACTTCATTTACTTTTTACAATTCCTTATCCGGTTCATGATCCCGATTATTACACTGACCGGACAAAATCACACGCTGAAAGAAAAGTCAAAGAAGATCCTATTGCAGAAGCCCGAATTCAGTCAGCTCTTCAGAATGAACCATTGTTTCACAAATGTTTTAAAGACCGACTGCATGGCAAATGCTTGACTTCATATACATATGGCAAAAGGGTTGAAAAAAGTATGAATGGCCTCTTTCAGTGCCAAAGCAATATGAGGGTTACTTTCCAAACCTGTCCCATGTAAGCCCATCCAGTCCAGAGTCAGTGTCCTCCTAAGTCAGGGTTATGTGAATGCTTCAGAAAAAATGAACTTTTGTTAACCAAATAATTGATTTGGATTTTAGTTGGAATAACATGCTGAATATATCAGCAATGGGGGTGTTTAAATTTTTTATCGCTACACCAGACTTAATTTAATATATAGTTATATATATTTAGTTATATATATAAAGTTTAGCTGAAAAAGCACAAACACCTGGACCCCCCGAAAACCCATCCATAAGGCTAATGCTGCTGACTAACACCCCTGCCTTCATTCATCCAGTCACATGTGAAATTTTCAGGGTGACAGATTGAAAAACATATGAGTCACAAAGTCACTCTGTTTTGGATAAGCTACCGTGAATGGTGTTTAATATTTTGTCAACACAACAGCATCAAGTTTTATTTAAAAAAAAAACCATTACGATGTGACCTTGATGTGTGAGTTTTGTGTTTTTTTCCTGTTTTATTTCAACAAATCGCCATTAGTCACTCTTTATTTTGACTTTGAACTGATCATTCTATTATAACTATTGACAGCTACACATTTAGTAACAATGGAAAGTTTACTTACAACAATTAATTAATTATTATTACAACATTAATTACTTAGAATGAAAATGTTAAAATATACTCTTTTGCTGAACACCCGACTCCATTGCACCAGGTACGTTGTTAAGGGCTTTAATACTGAGTGTATTTTGGAAATATAATACACAGACAGTAAATACGTCGTCCTTCCTGGAAGTATATCTGTTTTTTGTTTTTTTCACAAGGGGAAGGTGAGTCAAATCCTTCAGCCTATTTGCACAAGTTTCTGCGGGTAAGTCGTATTGTTGGACACAATGGATTTGCTGGAGATGTATTATATAGACTTCAAAATGAAGAAAAAAATATTTTCTGTCACTCACAAAAAATAGTTTCCAGCTGTATTTTTGTAAAAATTGAAGGCTTGGTGTTAGTTAACGTTACACAGTGTCTCTCTTTCCTCTGTTGGAGGTTTGATGTGAAAATGACTCAGAGGATAAAAACATCCCATCAGGGGGTTTCACGTCAGGTTTGGGGGTGGGGGTAAAAGACAGGGCATAGTTGGCACATCTTCATCATCCCTCCCCCAACAGTACATCAGTACAAATTAACCCCACCACCAACAGCACCACAACACACAAATGAACAAATGTAAGAATGAAAATCTTCAGCTGATCATTTGTTGAATATATTTTAAAAAATAATAATTAATAAAATAAAGTACGGATGTGTTCAGATTAATAGATTAGCTACTTTTGATAGTTACACCAGAGGACAAGTGGTGACAAGTCTTTGAACACAACTGCAACTTGTTGTTGGTTAGGTGATGAGGGCATGCATAGGGGCATACACGTTTTGTTATCACTGGAGCATTCATGAAACAGTCCACAAGGCTCAGTGAGTATTTAAGGCTAAATGCACTGAAGGCTGGGAACTGTTTTGTTTAGCCAAAATAAAACAGTTTGTTTTGGGAATTAAACACAAGTCAGCCTCCATTAATGAAAATACGTGCTCTCCCTGTGCTCAGTTTTAGCTAAAAACATGCTGGTGGTTGCTAATCAAGCTCTTAACACGGCATGAGCCTCCACCTTCCATAGCAGGTATATTTACCCGCAGCAAAATGCACTTAGGAAGCAAACTAGAAAAAGCTCCTTCAAGGTTGATGCAAAGGCTACTGTAAAGTTTTATAAGAGCTATGCCTCTGTGGCTGTGTGCAAGTGTGTGTGTAATGTGATTATCTTTAAAGCTAAAGTAAAGTGTCATCTTTAAAATTACTCTGTATATATACAGGAATCAAAATAACAAAGGTCTAAGGCTGAGCAGAATAATTTTTTTTCTGTCCGTTGTACTATGTAAAAGGCATTCAGGAAAAAGTCTCAGTGGAGAGCTGATTATATAAACATTTAACCCAGATATGTGAAGATGAAATGAAGGAGAACAGAGAAAGGAGAAACAGTAAATCTACCCAGTTGTCATATTGTTGAGTTTACACTGTTTTTATTTCTGGTTGATTCCTGTCAGGCCAGTTTTCCAATCTGGCCGCGATCTCTCTCAACATAATTATGTTTATAGATCCTCACATCATCATCTGGGTATATATGTATACATAAATATGTAAATCTTTTCTTTTTGTAATGGTACTGACAATCCAAGCGTTTTTCAGATATGTTCAGTTTGACCCTTACTTTTAAATTCAATGTCACATTATTTTAATGCAAAGCAAATGACTTATACGTCAGGTGTATCATTAACATTATTTCTTTCAGTTTCTTCCTCACTGTTCTTCCTTTGTTCTTCACACATCATGGCCTCAAAAGATTGAAATCTAATGAAATAAATAAAAATTCCCCCATTTTGATATAATTCCTAAAATAACAATTATTTTGTACTTAAACCATTCCAGCTTTTCTTTATCATCTTTAACTTTTAAAAGAGGAAATTTTAAGATTGATTTAAGATTAAATTTCAAGCTTCCAACTTTAATATAAAAAATCTTCTAACAAAATAAATGTTATAACTCTACAGTTATTTAAGAAAACAATTTCTCTTCAATGAACTAGTTTGAAACTTACCAAATGTTCATCACCACCGTGCTTGAGTCTGCAGCTTACTCTCTTCTGCGTGACACTGCGCAACCTCTGTGGATTTTTATGTTTTGACTGCAGGTGCCGACACGCCTTCGTGGTTTATACTGCATTGGTTGAACAGAAATTGTGTTAGATTAGAGTCCAGCTCCTCATGACTTACTTTTAGCACTTAGCCCTGTGTCAGTTTTAAAACTAAACATGTTTTGTTGAATTTCATACCCCTATCACTGCAAAAACACAAAATCTTACCAAGTAGATTTGTCTTATTTCTAGTCAGAAATCTCACCACACTAAAATAAGACACATTTCAGTGAGATATAGTAACTTGTTTTAAAACAGTGAATCTTGGATCTAGAGAATTTTCACTTGTTCCATTGGCAGATTTTTTCCACTTAATACAAGATATTTTTGCTTGATTTGATTTGATTTCGCTTGATCATTATAAGATGTCACTGGATGGTCTACATTATCATGAGGTGGACTGTGGTTGCTGTCTTTGTTCTGATTCACTGATATGTAGCTTATTTCAGATGCAAGATTTATATTATAATTACAATGTTCACCAGTATACCCAATTTTTTTTATGGTGTTAATTCCTACACGTGCAGCAACTGGTTGCCATATCAATTTAAATCCACCAGATGCGATCTACTTAATACAAGACATTTTTGCTTGAAAATCTGCCAATGGAACAAGTGAAAATTCGCCACATCCAAGCTTCAATGTCTTAAAACAAGTTCATATATTGTATCTTACTGAAATGTTACTCTGTAGCTGATTGTGACTTAATTTAAGTTTGATGAGATATTTTGGACTAGAAATAAGACAAATCTACTTGGTAAGATTATGAGTTTTTGCAGTGAGTTATGCATTTTATCACTTTTATTATCAAATAAAATGTATGGACAGAAAATTGAGAAAGGCTTGGACACATGTAGTCATTTGCTGTGTTTGTTGTGTCGTACTGTGATTTATTTTTAATTTACCAGATTTAAGTGTTACATCAGGTCATTTGAGTGGACAGTAGTTGCTGTACAGAACAAGTGTTATGTAACCCACAGTTAGCAGTTTCCTGTTTTTACTGTTTGAGTGTTCACTGATCTGTGTAAATGAAGGATACTCATGTTACTCTCAGTCCATTTAAGGTACAGAGACATTAGCAGATTCTTTTTATGTTTCATTCACCTTGTCATGAACCAGCTTTTTGAGTTGTCTTGTGTTTTTGTCATTTTGTATTCTGATTTATGTTTAAGTCCACTTGTTAGTTTTGAGTTTATTATATAGTGAGAAGGTTGTTCTGTTTAGCTTTTCATTATTAGATTCCCTCTGTGTCTCTTTCTGTTCGTCTGTGTTTATATTTGTTGTGAGTTCTTGTGTCTTGTTTCCCTCCTCATGTTTCATTCTGTTCTTGTTTCTGCCTGTCATGTTTATCCATGTTTCCCCCCCGGTCATGTCTCTGTGTCTGTCTGTGCCTCTGTGCTTGTGTGTGTTTTCTGTTAATGAAGGTATTAATTGGTGCATAGGCACTGATTAGTTGCCATAACTCATTAATGAAATGAGGTCTATCGCTAATCATGGTCAGGTCTGAACTAAGATTTAATTTTAATTCATTTTCTTCGTTAAATGCTTATTTAAGTTGTGTATCTCAGTGTTAATACCTGCCTA
>VUQR01014712.1:0-16019 GCA_015108515.1 Hemichromis elongatus | reverse complement strand
TTAAAAAAAAATTTTTTTTTTAATTTTTTAAGCAAAAAAAAAAAACACCTGAAAAGTAAAAAAAAAAAAAAATTTTATGCACTCCATTCATTGAGTCACTGGCATAAAGTAACATTTTTTATTAGTAGAAACAGGGAAAAAAAAAGAATTACATTAATTGTATTGACCCCTTCTGGTTCCCCACAGGTTTCAATGTTGAACTTAAAACCAAAAGTTTTAAGTTGATTCTTTTTGACAGGATTGATATTAGTATGTTAACTTGAGAGCCATGTGGCAGTGATTATTTTAAGTGTTATATAATTGCTGTTAAACCACGGAGTCGCACAATTTAATTTAAATTGTTCCGCAGTTTCTTAATATTTTGATTGATGAGCCTCATTGCCTCTGTGTTCAGAGGTCAGTTGTTTCACCCTTTTTTATCCTGAACGCAAGGCAGCCGTGTCAGCTGTCTCAGAAAGATTTCAGCAAAGTTGTGTCTCTGTGAGCATAGTATGCGCTAAAAAATGCAACTCTTAATGTCTTAACGCAATGTTGCGTCTGGCACAAATTTTTACACAGAAGATTGTTGCTGTATTACCTGAATGCACAGTATACATTCAATCACCACTTTGATCATTTTTCTCAGAACCTTTAAACCACTGAACTATAGAACACATGTATTCAAACATTTTTCTCTCAGGCCAGCAGCCTGTCATTTTAAACAAGTCTGATGACAAGGTAGGCTCTCAAAGTAAAGGCTTTTTTTTTCATCTGAAGACCTCACAGCAAAAACTGCAGAAGTTTTTGTACACTGAAGTCAGGTATTCCCAATTGATAGATCATAACCGTGTAAGGTTTAAAAGAATGTAGCTTGAAAACACGATTTAGATGCAATGTCAATACAAGTTTACCAAAGATGCCTAACTCTGTTTAAGAAACAAAAACCTCTGTTCATGATCTGATGTGATCTGTAGCAAATAGAATGCGTGGTTTTGAACATAGTAAACAGGCAGTTTATTGAGGGTGTTCTTAAAGCATGGAGGATAAATGTGTGTTGGGGTGGTATAGAGGCCTTCGGGCAATCAGAGCTGCGGTCTGCAAGGAGACCGGCGGACTGGCAGCTGTACCTCCAGACGGTGCTGCCAACCCTGTTGATCACTGGTTAGCCGCATTGTTTACATGGTCAGAGGCGTTGGAATGTCAGTCCACTTTAAAACCAGCGCTTTTCCTTTATTTCAGGACATAATGTAGTTTAGTACAGCTAACAACATTACAGGGAAATCATTCACAAAAGGGGAGTTGGCTGAAGTAGTATAAGTTATACTTTTTGCTTCACTCGCATCTACTTGGTGGGCCTGTTACACTCCTCAATAGTTACCCCTGTCTTACCCATGGCCCCCCCAATAGCTTGCTGTGTATAGTGACACAGAATTTAAAGTGCATCCATACAGGAAGGTGGTTGCGTGTTGCTTTGCTTTAGTAATGTTTGGTCACTAGTGGATGTTTCAGGCTCTGCTTAACTGGGCAATTCTCTGATATATTCCCTACTGGTCATATGTCAGTCAAAGGTGTTCTGCTTCTCACTGATATTTACATCAGCCACTCTCCTCAATGTTGAGAAAAGTTAATCTTGCGATTACCCCCTGGGATCTTTTTATGTGGTCGATTCAAGACACAACTCACAACAACACGAAAACAAATCACTTATAGTGTGGATGCAACTTTAGAGGAATTTCAGAAGGTTGTTTGTTTGATCCCTGACTCCTGCAGTGTATATACTAAACCCAAAAGCTTCTGCTAGCATGTGTGCATGACCATGAAAAAAAACATGTCTGTGGATCAGCTTCCATTGTAGAAAGTACTTGGTATGAGTAAAAAAGTGCTCTATAAATTTAAGTGCATTTACTGTAGATTAAACTAGTAGACTGAAAATTGAAGCAAACAAGTTCTAAAAGATTAGCAGACACTTGCATGAAACTCTGATTGTGTAGTTTGATTAGTTGACCAGTAACATCACAAGAAGAAGCTTTGAACCCATCCAGGGTTTACCCAGTGACTGTAGAAAACAGAAATTTGGTTTACCCCACTTTGTACCTAATGTCTGGGATAACCTCCCATGAAGTGAATAAGCATTCCAGCATGAGAAAGCTAAGCAGCCAACCTTTATGCATTAAATATATGAAAGCTATTGAAATAGAAGAACAAATGTGGCACTGGCTGAATGTCTGAACTTGTGAGGGAAGGGAAGTCATCTCAGTTATTTTATTTTACCTGAAATTAAGACACTCAGAGACTTATGAAGAGGTTTTAAAGTTATAAATTATGCTTACTTTTGATCAGAAGCATGTAAATCAAGAGTACAACCTCTGACATTTATCAATGTCTATAAGTCACACAATTGTTTTCTAACATAGAAATGATGACTGAATTGGGAAATTTTGGCATTTTGAAAATTCAAGGGACTAAAGTTTTTTTTTTATTTTTATTTTTTTTACATTATTGGCTACAGAGGGACAAATATGTCAAAAATTGTTGCACTATTAGCAGGAACAAGCTATGTGCACTCTTTGGCTTTCATGTTTATCTAAAAATAAACCTGTGATAGTTTCTAAAAAAATGCAAAGTCTTAAAACTCTTGATGGCATTGCAGTGGTGCTTCTGCTTTTTGATAATGTTGGATGATTCATTACTTTTTAACACCTTCTATGCCACATCCTGACTGAGATAGCTCAATGTGAGAAAAAGGGCCTGACAGTATCAGCAAATTTGAGCGCTGACTGTGGCAAGAAAGATACGAACAAAGTGGGTTAAAGTTGGAGTTTTTTTGTTTTTTTCTTTTGTTGTTTTTGGGTTTTTTTAAACATTTTTCAATGTTGAACATTGATGATTAGGCAGATCGATGTTTTACTGATGAGTTTTTTGTTGTTGGTTAGTGATTCACAAATATGTAGGAATATGTGGGTGGAAAATTTAAAAGATGAAGGTATTTGGGACCTAATAGCTCTGGGGACTCCCTGGTGGGCATCTGACCATTAGATCACTTAACTATGTATCTTCTAGGTTTCTCCTGCTTTCTTTTGCACTGTCAGTAGAAAAATTATGTAATGGCTAGCTTCTGATTGGGATAGCAGAAGTTACAACCGCATTGACAAGATGGTAAATTGTGGCTGTGTGCTTGCTTTTGGTGTTTTTGGGGTACTGTGACTACTTGCTCCTAATATGGCCATCAGACAGAACTATGCTTAAATGTTACACTATCACATCAGAATATCACATGTTGGTTTGCTATCAGCCTAAGGCTACGTCCACACTAATACGTTTTCGTTTTAAAAACGCATCGTTTTGTCTCCGTTTTGGCCTACCGTCCACACTGAGAGTTTCTGGTCAGGGAAAACCGAGCGTTTTGGATACGCTCTCGAAAATGCATACATTTGGAGACGGAGCGTTTGGGCGTAGTGTGGACGGCCAAAACAGAGACTTTTAAAAACAATGACATATGTTAGTCATGTGATGCAGTCATGTGACCACTTCAACCAAGACGGTCAGACGGCATTGTACAGCAGTTGTTTTGTTTGCTTAAAGTTTTTAGTGGCCATATTAAAGATTAATATGTACTCATTTGTGAGTCGGAGCGACAACTCCACCTCATTATCATTCCATTTGAAAAATTCGGTGCTTTTTCTCACCATTTTGCCGCCCGTTTTAAAGAGTAAAGTAAAGTAAATAAACAACAGACGCAGGTCAAACCGTCTTACGTTTCGCGCATGCGCGGTACTGGAACGTAAGTGTTTTGCGCCGTTTTAATGTGGACACGCAACTGGGTGAAAACGACTCAATACGATAGTGTGGACGGGGAGCGTTTTCAGACGAAAACTCCGTATTCAGATCTATCCGGATTAGTGTGGACGTAGCCTAAAGCACAGAGCTAGGGTAGCCATTTGAGTCATTTTGTAATGCAACAGAAAGTCAATGGTCATCTTCTACAGCTCTGTTACAGTGCTGCAGTCCACTCAAATCTTTGTCGTTTCCCTTAAAAGTCTTTAGTATAATCCATGGATAGTGGATACCTAATGTTACCCCATACTGCAGCAAAGATAGGCTTTTGTTCATTACATCTATATAGTGCAGACAATATTCAGTGTGATCAAGGTAGATTATAAATAAAAATGACCTCACAAATTGTGCTGCCTAGAGTTGCTAGCAATGCCATGCCATAGGAACCGTAAAGCCCATACAGTTGTACACTAAAGTAATAAGCCAGTTTGTTCCTTATTAAATAAACAATAAGCTTGAAACCCTTAAATACTGTTACAATAATATACTTTATTATACTTCTTCTTTTTTTTTTTTTTACTAACCCACAGGTGAAATGTGGAGTGGCTCTCACTTATTTTGCCTTTAATCACTTACTTACTGACCTACATACTTACTTTCATGTTCATTTTGTTCTGAAAGTTTAGTTAAATAAATAAATAAATAAAAGGTAAATGAGTAAGTAATCATACCAAGTTGAAGCAGCCACAATAAAAAGATGTCAAACATAAACAAGGTTTAGGAAACATATTTATAGTTGGTGCGTATTGTAGGGATTGCTACATGCATGATGATCATGAAATTTTACTTCATTGCTGCATTTAATATGCAGTGCTAAGTTTAACACATGGGCCACTCGCTTCTACTTTTTCTTACTCGTAATATTTCTGCCACTTGCGATCGTGATCACACTAAAGGCTGATGTTTCCCATCTGTTACCATGTTCGGAAGAATTATAAATTTGACCTTTTAAGGCTATGGTGCATCATGAATATGTGGTATAATTTATGAGATACTTTTACTGAACGCATGTTGTGGTTTGATTTAGCAGCAAATGTGGGTTAAAGGCTGACTTCCTGTAAGACCTACAGTGCCACATGCACATTAGCATACAGGGAAGCTGTAACTTGTGGTGAGATGGGGATTTTTTTAATTAGTCAGGGGATTTTATTTATTGATGTTTTCCATGGCTATAAATTAACTACAGAACAATGAGTAGAATCGTCATCGTGGCAGTGAGTTCACTGTCATGGTGTGATTTAAACTTTGTGACATCGTCACATGTTATATTATCCTGTTTGATCATCGGTACACAGTGGTCACAAAGCCTGTGGACTTTAAACAGTGTTCAGTTGGTACTATGATTCCCAGGGTGTGTCCCCACCATCACTACCATCTTGATATAGGTAGCATGGCTCTAGTCTGTAATGCTGTGAGCCTACCATTCAAATGTCGGTGCAGAAATCGAACTAGTTTTTTTTTTTCAGAGATTTTTTTTTTAATCTAATTTGTAATATTGAAGTCCTGGAAATTAATGTTAAAAAAAAGAAGCTAGGTAGCAGTACAGCATGTAGCTTTACAGGTTTTCTATTTTCCTGTGAGCTGTCTTCTGTCTTTATTTCATCACTGTGTGAAGGTGGTGTGTGGCACAGTTTACATGTGTCAGTGTAGCTGTGGTGACTTCAGAAAGCTATTACTCATTACTATAGAGCTGCGGTTGCTCATAAGACGAGAGGAAGGCCAAATATCTTGAGTCTGCAATGGCATCTATACCCGAAACTAGCAGCAAAACGAATGCAGCTCAAGTAAATTACGAACAAGAAAAAGAGTGCTAACCTTTAAATAGTGTAGTATCATTCATGCCCTCTAGTAGTCTAAAAGAAGTCAATGATAAAAAAAATCCTTAGTTCCCATGCTGTATGACCACACTAAACACATAGCCTCAGTTTTGTAAATGACGATCCCCATTTTAATAAAAACAGGATTAAAGCTGTGTAGCTGTGCAGTTATTTTGCTGGTGGGGAGAACAAAAACTCTCACTTTGAGGCTTTTAAAACCAGTCTTCCCTAGCAGACTCCTCTTACATGCTGTCTGTGGCACCGTCAGTAACACGAGCCTCATTTTTTGAAGAAACAAATACAGAAATAAATTTCACTGGTGACATGTTGTATAGTGTATTTATCTTTCTTTTAGGAATCTTTCTTTTTAAACATTTAAAAAAAAAAAAAATCGCCACCGCCATAGGGATAAAAGCAATGAATGTTAACTATGAAATGTTTGTTTGTATGATGGGGCTGTGGTATTCCTTTTCCTCAAGTTAAGCTCTCAACTCTTTCATTCTCAGGAAAAAGTCTTCTTTTCTAAAGTTTTATAGTGTAACTTTAAATGGTATAACTGGGTTGTGTACTAATTTAAGCATTATGTATGTTGGAAAAAAAAAAAACTCCAGATGATTTATTTGTGTATGATTTAATTGAAGTTACGAAGAAAACCCCTTCACATTGGATATGCCAGCAGTTTGCTATCAAATGCTCCTTCAATTACATATACTAGCCTAACAGGGCTGTAGTTCCCCCTTAAAGTGAATGGCCCTCTGTCCTCCTGTCTTATTATTTATTAGAAAAATGCATGTTTTTTAATCATTTAGAATTTTAAACACTATTTAACTTTTATCAGTTTTATGTGTCCTGCTTTTAATACAGTAGAAAGCTGCCTGGTATGATGGTATGTCATAATGTTTCTCACTATTATTACCTATACCCTTCTTGATTCCCAAATGTCTAACAGTTCTGTTTGAATTTAGAAGCTCACACTCCGTTACCCGTGCACATTATAAACGTGTAGGGAGGGAATGGGTAGGAAAGCACTGTAATGACAGAGAGGCTCCTTTGTTAAGATGCACGTGCGTATTACAGGAGACTAAGCTCATGCTGTGTGAGCACTTTGCTTCACATGGAGAGTAACTGTGTTTTGGAGCTGGGGAGCTGAGACCCTGATGCCACTGTAATCCTGATGATTACAGAGAGCACACATTCTCTGTGAGGGCTGATCACAGAGCACTGGACATGACAGCACACACCAGTCACTTCACAGGAGGTCTTTGCGATGTGCGGACATGTGTCTGTGAGGGAGAGACAGACACAGAGAGGTAGAGTATGCGGCAAGCACATTCATCTTGCATGAAGTTAGGTGTGTGTTTATGATTGGTCGATTGACCAATGCCAGTCAGGATGGCGGTAAACACTATTCTTCATCTTTTTGTGTCGCTTGTAAAACCCATGCACTGCGCCGTTATTCCCCACTGAGTGGCTAGAGGCAGCATTTAGGAACGCCGTTACTTCTCATGATGTTTCCTAATACTCTGGAGCCCTACAGGTATGAGCTTCAAACAGGCACGAGACACCTCTGTCTCCATCGACACAGCAGAGACTGGGACTAATCGCAGCGGGCGCCACACACCTCAGGAAGGTAGCAATTTTCCATCATTACCGTTAAATCCTGCTTAAAAGAACCGGATTCCACAGGCCTAATTACAAGGTGTTAATAATAACAATGTAATGACAGTCATTTTAAAGCCTGCCCAAAACCATAATCCATCGCCCATCTGACTCTCACATTTAAGTGTGTAACTGCTGTGTGATGTCTGAATTTTGAAAGCACCATGATTGTTATTGATTGCCATTGTGATTACTCCAACAGTCGGTGTGGCAGGGTCTGCGCGTTGGGGCTTGAATTAGGAGCGTCGTCAGCTTTTGTCAAATGGAAATGCGGCTCTACAGACAGATACTGATGCTTGAAGACACGGCAAGCCAATCTACCAGCCTAATTGCTGGAAGGAACAGAGTTTAGCAGGCAGGGAATTGATTTACATATATTAGTAAGGTTTTGTATTCGGCCTCTGTCTCATTTAAAATTATTCTGCATTAATTCAAGACATCAAGCATGACTATGTGCAAGCTTTTTCAGTGTTAACTAAGGGTATGCAGTTTGCAGAGGGAAAGAAATACAGCCAGGAAACAATCTTCCACCATGGTAATTACTGCTAAATGAGGCTGATGTGAAGCTGACCTGCTGTCTGGTTAGGGGTGTGGAAGAGTGCCCTAAACACAACGTCCAATCACAAGTCTTCCCCCAAACCCTGGGATCAAGACTCATCATTGGCTGAAAGTCCCAAATGCACGCCAGACTTTTTCCAGCACTAACTCTGTCAGCTTTGTAACAGCTTAAGAGAAGCTAGCCCAGATTCCTTTCTGACCGGTCTCATTCTGGGACCAGAAAAGTGTCTTATGGATTGTACTTAAATTCTAATATTAAAAAGGAAGAGAAAAAAATGTCTGCATCTGGGGACTCAAGAAATGAGTTTTCCACAGAAGAGGATGGAGTATCAACGCAGCTGAAACTCGGGCGCATGGCACAAACATCCTGTCTTCCTTTCAGTGTTGAAGCTCTCATGTCGGAGACGAGGCCGCTGGCTGTGAGCAGGAAAGAAAAGGGAAATTATGATTTAAAAAAAGAGGATGAGGCGCACCGGACAGATGAGTGCACCCAAAATTTAATATCTGTTAAATCAGAGCCGCTGGAACAACAGGAATTTCCGTCTTGGATATCCAGTTCCATTGAGATGTCTACTCCACCACGTAAGTCAGTCATTTTCAATCCAGTTTTATTAGTAGTTAGGGGTTCAGTTTTGAACCAGGGTTTTTTTTTAAATCAGGGTCTTCGGGTACTCTAAAGCATCCAGTTTTAGCTTTCATAATGCAAATGTGTAAAGTTGGAGGAAAGGTCTCACAGCTGGCTTCAAATTCACAATTTTAAGAAACAGTTTTTATGCGTAATTAATACTGGATCAATAGACAAATCATACATTTTAGAAAGATCAAGAAGGAGTAATAAAAAAGAAGTATTGGTTTGTTTTTAATAATTCTTTCAGTCTCACATCATTTAAAGATAATCATCTTGCATTATGTAACATTTTAGATGGTAGCAAATACTCTAAGAAGCAAGATTCGGGAGAAGCGTGGCTTTTCCATCAGTATTGCTGTCCATTAACTTTTTGATCATTAATTTTCCTGTTTAGTTATTTGGTGTTAAACCACTGGAAAGGAAAGAATTAAAGATCTGTTTTTCCAGCTTTGTTTTACACATTGTTTTAGTTTCTTGTTTTTCATATATCCTGTAGGGCAGCTTAGTCCAGCAGTCTGCTCATTGAGGAAGCACAAAACCAACCGTAAGCCTCGTACTCCCTTTACCACAATGCAGCTTCTGGCCCTGGAGAGGAAATTTCGTCAGAAGCAGTACCTGTCCATCGCCGAGCGGGCCGAGTTCTCCTCCTCACTGTCCCTGTCTGAGACCCAAGTCAAGATTTGGTTTCAGAATCGACGGGCCAAAGCCAAGAGGCTTCAGGAGGCTGAAGTAGAGAAACTCAAACTCGCAGCTGGTGTAGGCTCTAAAGCTGTGTTCTACCCAGGATTCTCATCCTTGGGTTTTCCCCTGCACGCTGGTTCGGCAGGGCTCTACGGACTGGGCTACTCATACGGCCGCACCCCTGTTCTCCCTGCTGCACATCTGGCTATGTACGCCTCACAGGTCGGCTACAGCCTTTTCCACCTCTCCTGAGATGAAAAAGAAATATACAGACAGATTGTGCTTAAAAAGGAATGACAAGAGTGTATCATTAAATCATGCACCTTATGCAAAACTTGTTTGCATGTGACCTGAAGTGGACTTAAAGCTTTATTCTTTGTCTTAAGAAGGATTTACAAGTGTTCCGCTATTTGCAAAAGATTATGGAAGGATACAGCATCTCAAAGGTCCCTCTTTGTTATTTGCAAACATAATACCAGAATACATGTTGTTCAAATTTTCAGTTTGTCTTTTTTGCCCTTTTTCTATCTCCTGATTGACTGAAGTGTGTTTCACTTGTTACCCTTCAGCATGCAGGGATATTTCACTGCACCTTTGGTAAATGACAGTATAAATCATCGAATATTCAAGTCACACATATTTATTTGTGATAGTTTTAGAGTCACATACTTGATGTTATATAACTTCATTTTTATTAGTTAATATTTTATGTATAAGATATTAAATTGAAATACTTAGCGCGCCCCCCTTGTTTGCTCTCTTTATTTGTGGCCTGCATACAACACAAGGTAAATTCAGTAACCCGGCACGGTTACTTTAATGCAGTTGTCTGCTTCTTTTGATGTGGTCTTCTGTTCGTACCCAAATGGTGTTTTAGTTTTTTCTTTGGTGGCCCATCTGCTTCTAAAATTCAGTGGCCTCCTTTTGTTTACCACACATGCAGGAAGAGGTTCTTTTCTTCTCATCTCGTTAAACACACCTCATATGTTTTCTCCTACAGAAATGTTAAGGACAGTACGAAATATATTATATTTCAACTGCAGTTACACCAAAATAACCTTTCCCTCACTGATTTCCTTCCTCTCCTCTGCATTGTGAGCTCTACCGTCCAACTAACACTGTCTTTGTTTCCTAGAAAGTTGTAAAATTCATTTTATCATTATTTCTTTTTTACTTATGCTGTTTTGGGTTTAATTTATTTTGTAAAAAGATCAATATATCGTGAGAGATTTTTTACTTTTGATTATAAATGGTTCAGCTCCATTCTGGATGAAGGTGATAGAGCCTGGCTGCTTTTCCTGTCGTTACGGTGTAGATGTGGGTTGATTGCTATAGAGAAGCATCTTAAACTTCAAATTTTGGTGAGAATTTGGATCATTTAGCGTCTTTATTTGGACCTAAAAGCAACGCTGTAATATTAAATCCCTAAAATGTTTTATGTGTTGTGCTCCCTTGCTGTTTGGGCTCCAAACTATTATGCAAGGAAAATATGCTTTTTGTTATTTTGAAACTATATTTTAAAATTTGTGCATTTATTTTTAGGGAATCTTTGAAATAAGAATCTTGTGTGTTGTGACCAACCAAACAAACTACTCAAACTATTTACTTTACCAATGTGCTTCAGGGATTTGCACTTCAAAAATGAAAGCACGGTATAAAAACTACAGCTGCATTATGTATAATGAAGTAGCAACTTCTGTACATGGGTGGATATACAGCGGGGTGGTCCAAGTGAAGAGGTGTTGCACTCTTTAATGAATATTTACTCAGCCAAATTTCCCCCTAAAGATGAGAAATTATATAAACAAAAATGAATGCGTTCAGCAAAGAGCACGTCTCACATTGTCTTAATTGTAAACATGTGTTTTAGTGTTGCTCTTGGATCTCACAGAGGTGATTTATTTGCTTGATGTGAGCCTTATTTTTAAACTGTATACTTTAAATGAACTCTCTCTGTGAACTTTCTAACGCAGCGTTATAGCAGGCTGTCCCTTTGCAGTCTGTAGTTTAATTGTGCTTGTCTCCAAAACTCTGTGAAATTATATGTGCAGACTCAGTGATAACAGAACGAGGCATTACATGGCCTCTCTGTCTCTGTGCCTCTTTCCTTCACCAAACTTGGAGAAGTCTTGTTACCATTAGCACATATTTCACAGTCCATTTGCTCCCCTCCATTTTGAAATTAAACCCGGCATTAAGCTGATAGGAAGGCCCTTAATAGCGTTGACTGGCCACAGTCTCCAGTTTCAAATGTTCAGTGTGAAACTTAGGCAGAAAAAATTGTCACAGCCCATTTGAGATTGGATAAAGAAACAGAGAGGCTATGTTTTATAATGAATAAATACATTAACAGTAATTATTATAACCACTAAATGTAAATGAAAATCACCACAAGATAGATGTGCAAATTTGACAAAGCGTGATGTTATTTTCATGGAAATGTGACTTGAGGGTTATTTACATTCTTACAAAGCTAATTTGAGTTTCTTGGGTAGTTAGCGAGGGCTTGGGTCATACAGTCTTTCTAATATACTCAGCCAAGAGAGCAAAGGGGCAAACACTGCGCATTTTTCTAATTGTATGTTAAAACAGTACTCACATTCTTATATATGCTTTGCACTTTTCACTGAAATACTCTTTTTTCTATTAGAAATTTAAAGAAACCTAAATTTACAACTGCTGTAACCCACCACTGTCGGTTTGACCCTTCATATTTAACATTGTGTGTTTGAAGGACATTTTTATTAGAGTCAGTATGAATAAGAGAATGAATGCAATGAATACAAGGAACACATCTGACAACCAAACAACCAATAACTCTGATGATGCACTGATAGACAAACAAGACTATTAACTTTAAAGGCCTGCTTTTAATTAACTCATATTTTTTGTGAAGTAAATTTTTCTGGTCTACATCCTCCTGAGACCCCGTCTATTCACTATGTTCTCTGTAGTGGACAAAACAAGTTAAACTATAAGAACCTCTTTCAATTTGGCTTTCAATTTCAATTCTTTTACATATCAGGACATAGAAAATTAAGCCGAAACGCAGAAGCAGTTTGGGAAAGAGTTAACACAGCCTTCATAGAAATTAGGACAGTATGTAGTAGCGAGGCACTGCTGATCAAATGCACTTCATTAGAAGTGTGAATGCCTCTATAAAAGCTGATGTTTTTAAAGAGCATTCACGTGTGTGTGTATATACAATGCCAAATAGTACTTTAAAAAGTATGGCTCATTTGGAAGGATTGCCAGAAGAAAGCCTTTCCTGATGGGGGAAAAATAACAAATGACAAAACTTCTGAAAAAAAATTTCAAGCAATGTTTGGACAGATGAGACTAAAGTGTGGGTGTTGGGCATAATGCACAGTGTCAAACACAGCATATCATCACAAACATCTCACAACCACTGTCAGGCCCAGTGGTGGACCTCCTCTGTATACCAAAGTATTCTAGAGTCAAATGTGAGGCCATCTGTCTAATAGCTGATGACAGCTAGCTCAAGCACAGCAACTCTACAGCATGGCTCAAATGTCTGAAACAGAGAAGAATCAGGGTGTTGCAATGGCCCAGTGAGTCCAGACTGATTGAAATTTTTTGGTGGTACTCTAAAAGAGCTTTGCATAAACCCGCCCACAAATGTCAATGAACTAAAACAGTATGGAGTAGTGGGCCAAAATATCTCCACAGTGATGTGAGACACTGAGAAAGTTTATTCAAAGTTCATTTTTCATCATGCTGAATTTTGGCTTAATTTTCACAAGGAGGTAATGACATGGTATGGTATGAGGTTGTATTAAAAGAGGTTTAGAGGCTGGGAAGATCTAAATGATTGATCACTATTAAGTAAAACCTTAGAACTGTCGACAAAAAACACTTTTTTTTCTTCCATAGCCGTGTCAGCAAGTCGGTGCATACAATCGGTGTTGTTGAACCTAAAATTCTTGCAGCTCAGCCAGAAATCCACTAGGTGTAGCAGCTTCCCATCTATTGCTGTTCATTGTTATCAACAACACCATGTACTCCTTATTCTAATAACAATATAATAACTCATTCTCAGCATTTTGGATCATTTCATAATAGATTTGGTTAATAACAAATCTTCTTGGATATAGAAATACACATTATGTAACTGCTGTTAGATAATGGCTTTTTAATTCATCATGAGTAACCTGGTAAATAAAAGATGAATCTCTTCTGTGTTCCACTGTGTCTTTAGTAAATGGCACGAGTTTGGGCTTCGGGGATTTCTAGAGTTCAGTGTGGCAATCCCTTTAACTGCATCATTGTTGAATTGGATCTGCTCAGTCTCTGAATGAGATTAAATTTGATTGAGAATAAGTGGCCTTCCCCTCCACACTTTTATTTTGACAGATAATGCAGTAATAGGCATTTGTCTGATAATACCTATAAAGCAGGTCCAATACTGTGCTTTAGTCTTTAGTCACCCATCATTTCTTTATCTTTTGTAACTAAGGAGGTCTTTTTATATAATAGTTTAAATGTCTTGATCAGCAGTTCTCTAGGAAACAGTTTTTTTTTAATCTTGGGATGCTTTTTCACTTATTTTCAGTCAAGTTTTTGTAACTGACCATTTTCAGAGGAATGTATTTGTTTGTTAACACTACCCTATGAATGATTCATGCATAAAATGGCACCTGTCTTGAGGGATGAACCACTGCTGTGTCTGCACATAGGAGATGACTTAGCAAAGAACCAATCTGATTTTTTAAACTTTTTTTTTACTAGCAGGCTGTCAGAAAAGAAAAAACATGTAATATGTTCCCATTTGTTTAGCTGAATCTAAGAAAAATGCCAACAATAAAACTTTTACAGGCATAAAATATCATTCTTATACTAAAAAGATGATACTCAAAATGCTATTAGCTGAAAACTTGCCATATCCTGGCAGTGTCTGCAGAGTGTGCTCAAAAGACTGAAAACTGCAAAGGGTAGAACAGAAAAAGGAGTGTCAGGCCTAAAGAGTTATTTATAGCAAATGAACAGTATCTCTTGTTTATATCCTTTATAAATAGGAAGAAATCCAGCGACACAGAACCCAAGAGATCCATTTAGATCTTTAGTTGATCTTTCCATTGTTTGCAGAAGGCTCATCAGAAAAGGTCTTGGTGGCCGTCAAGAAGCCATTCTAAAGAAAGGGACGCAGAGAGAAAAGGCTGAGGTAGTATACGTAATATAAAGGGAAGGTATATTACAAAAATATCATGACAGAGAATGGAACAAAAGGTAGAAGAGCTTTGAATGTCTTTCAAGAAGACAGGAAAACTATTCCTGAAGACTAACCAAGGAAAGTAGAAGAAAGCGGCCTAAGAGACTTCAGGATGTATTAAAGAATAAATGTGGTAACACTAAATACTGTTAAAATTGTATAAACCCTGTTTTTGCCTTATATAGATGTTTGCAAAATATAAAGAAATGAGGGGTAGCTACAGACTTTTCCACAGTACTGTATAGTATTAAACATGGCTGCAAATGTGGTAAAATCTGTTTTAGGCTAAATGAAGCAGTGAGAGCCATTTCTTGAAAAAAAAAAAGAAAAGAAAAAAGAAACCCTAATTTGGTATTTCTCTCTGCATCACTCCTCAGCTGTCTTTGCCTCTATGGCAAAACTGAAATCCAATATCAACATTTTAAGATTCAGCTGCACACTCAATCCTGGGATACGGTGCTTGCTTCACTGCACACGAGGAAAACACACAAATTTAAGGATCACTTCTCAGGAGGGAGGCAGAAATGTGAGCTATGACAAACATAGGAAGGGTGGGATGGAGGGGAGAGAGTGTGGCGATATTTTTTTTATTTTGGTACAAACCTTGCAGGTCATGGGTGTTAAAGCATAGCTCAGTGTCCCTGAGAGCTCATTGTGCTATAGGTGAAAAAAGCACAAGCAGACAAATAAAGCAAGCAAACCAAGAAAACATTGTCACCAATTTGACATCACATGGCGCATTCAAAAAGAAAATACAGGTAACACAGTGTAGCACAGACAGACGCTAAAAAGTGACGGAGACGACTGTCGGTGACTTATGCAGTTACTGACACTGATCACATTATGTCTTTCTGTATTTTCAGTGCATTCCTGTATCTGGTTGTGTCGTTTCACTTGAACACTTTGCAGGCGTTGTCAAATCCCTGAATATTTTTGATCATGTTTTGTGTATTTTTTATTGGTTTTCTTCAAAAGTTGCAGTGCATGCACTCAGAGCCACCGCACACTGGCACTTGTATTGTTCAAAGTGCAGTGAAAGACAGGGCATGCTTTTATCTTGTCTTCAAAGCTTGCAGGCAGGTGTTTCCCTGAACACCCCTGCTCTATCCTCCATCTTTGCTGTTCACTTTTAGGTTCTGATCTGCGTCTCTGAACACTTTTTTATCCTCTGCTTTACTGCCTCCATTTCTTGTTCAGTCCGGGTGTACAATGATGCGATCATTGTGTAATTAGACTCCCATTCACTTGCACAAACCGTGGCATAGATAAACTAACAAGTTCAGAAGTTCTTTATCAGTGGAACTTGATCTTAACTAAAACACACTTGCACACAAACACACACAGAGGCAGACCTTGTCCTATCCTGAGAGTAATCCCACCTCTAGCACTTTGTGTCTTTTGTTTCGTTCTTTTAGCTGGTTTTCAAGAGATATCGCCCCCAAGCAGGTTTGGCCAAACAGGATGACCTATTTAAAAATAAAGGAACACCTAAAAGCTTTGGCTTTAAGGTTATAAGAAAGAAAGCTTCTCATGGGTTATGACTGTTTTTGTGACAATCTGGGGCATAGAACAAGATGACCTAAAAAGTAATTAAAAATCAGACCAAAATAAGACAAAAAACTCTAGAATATTT
>VUQR01014710.1:0-10324 GCA_015108515.1 Hemichromis elongatus | reverse complement strand
CCTCTTCTCGTTGTGCAGCGTTTTCTGCCACACTTTTTCCTTCCCACAGACTTCCCACTGAGATGCCTTGATACAGCACTCTGGGAACAGCCTATCCGTTCAGAAATTTCTTTCTGTGTCTTACCCTCTTGCTTGAGGGTGTCAGTGATGGCCTTCTGGACAGCAGTCAGGTCGGCAGTCTTACCCATGATTGAGGTTTTGAGTAATGAACAGGCTAGGAGTTTTTAAAAGCCTCAGGAGTCTTTTGCAGGTGTTTCGAGTTAGGTTAATAGCTCGTTTAGTGAACCTTTTCATGATATGCTAAGTTTTTGAGACAGGAATTTTGGGTTTTCATGAGCTGTATGCCAAAATCATCAATATTAAAACAATTTAAGGCTTGAACTACTTAAGTTGTGTGTAATGAATCTAAAATATATAGAAACTCTAATGTTTATCAGTACATTGCAGAAAATAATTAACTTTATCACAATATGCTAATTTTTTGAGAAGGACCTGTATATATATATATATTTTTTTTTAAAAGAGACATTTGGATATGTCAGAGCAGAGAAGGCCCAAATGTATTAAGTAATTGAATTGCCTACACTTCCCACAAGTACTTCCCATAAACATTGTTTGATTCTTCTTTCACCAACATTTATTCAGAGTTCCTACTTAATACTGCATTTAGAACACATGACACTAGTCAGTTTGTTCGCTCTCTCGTTTTTCATTTTTAGAAAGGGAAAGGAAATGCAGTGTGTGTGTGTGAGCATACTGGTCAAACATTCATGGAGATTTCCCATCATGACTAAAAATCATTAACATCCTGAGTAGATGTACGTTCACGCTCTCTGTGGAGTACAGTCACAGGTGCATGTGCGATGTTATGTGGGCCTGGCACTTTTATAGTGAGATAGTGAAAGCACTGTCTCTGCTCACCATGGTAGTCTTCAGAGCCTCGGTAACCGCTTCTCTCGCCACAACCTCGGATAACTTGTCTCTGTCCCGACTCTGCTGCGCCTTCCGCCTCTCTGCCGCTTTTAGCATCTGCAGCAGGTTCGGACTGCCTTTGCTTTCCCTTGTTCCACCATTAGCATTCTCCATATCCTCCCCATTAAGTTCAGCTCTGTATTCCTCTTGTGGTTTCAGATACCCATCAGCTAGTCCCAGGTCCTGGTTCTTTTCCATGTTTCCTCTGATAGTAATGTGTTGAATTAGCTTTTTTCTCCAGTGTGTTATCCTCTACCCACATACATCTGATATTTCCTCCTTCATAGAGTGTATTTACTCTAAACAGTAGCAGTTCTTGGTTACTTTGACTAAATGTAAAGCAGATAATTGATCTTGGATGCAGTGTGTACAGAGTAAATAGAGATATGAGCACTGCTTCTCGACACGAGGCAAACGTAACCTGGAAATGCAGGAATGTAACTCACCTCCATCAATAAGTAGATGTCAGTTTGTGCTGTCACACTCACTGTCTTTCATGCTAAAAGGACACAAGGAAACCCTTGTATTCAAGATCTGAGTCATCTGGACCTTCATTTCTTGTTTTTGTGTTGCCTTTGATAACACTGACTCAAATCCCATTAAGGCACATGTGTAACAGAGGGTTACATTATAAACAACCAGGCATGATGTCATGTTTAAATTTCACCAGCATCAATAGACGCTCCAATGCCAGGCTGAAAGACACAAGGTGAAATTTTGTATGTAGGTATGGGCAGAAGCACCTGGATTTTTCAGATAGACTGATGTTAGTATATATATAAGGGGCTTGAAACAGTTATCAATCGCTCTTAGTGTTCCCCTGATGAACTGCACTTACAGAAAAAACAAACTGCATTAAAACCACAGAAATTGTGGATACAGTGAGTGTACAGTGTACAGTGAGCTAAGACATTTTAATGGCCACTGTGAACCAGATGAATAAATATAATGAGGAAAGAGAAGTCCTAATGTTCATATGGGGGCACCTGACTGGTGTTTGAAGACAGATTTTATAAACCTTTAAAAAAAGGAGGGTCCTTTAAGTTTAGTCAGTACAATAGTTTTGTTACATCTGGTTAAATGGATTACAGTTAAGGTCCCTATAAAGAAAATTAAAGGTTCTTCTGCACAGTATCCAGCAAACTGGACAGAGTTAGTCTTTTCAGGTTTCTACCTTTTAGCCTCCAGGTACATGTTTTTTTATCCACTAGAGGGTGTAACAGCTCTGCAGGTGTTGGGAGGTGTTTTCCCATCAGCTGAGACAGAAAAACCTTCTGAGTCTGTAGAATAAAAACTACAGACTACCAAAAAAAAATCTTCCTAAACTTCCTATCACCATCTTACCGCTGCTTGGCATCAGCTAGAAGCGGGTGCATCTGGACCAAACCAAATCATGAAATTAGGAGGGGTGACCGGGTCAGAGGTCACATTGTTGCCAAAAACAAAACAAAAGTAATGCTGGGAAACAAAAAAATTTCTATGACCTTGAGACAAACATTATTTTATGGTGATGATATTTTTTCTGCTGTTTTCTAGGGCCCCTGTCGGTCACGGGCCCTTAGACAAAATTATCCTCATCATTTTTCATTATACAATTTAAACAATATTAACCCACTAAGCTTATGCCTAAGTAGGATTATAGCCTTTTTTCAAGTAGAAAGCCTAATTGCTTCTTATTCTTATTTTTAAACTCTTTTGCGGCAGCACTTTTTGAGTAATAAGTCTGTAACAGGACAGAGGACTGCACACATGCTAATGCTCACATCAAATAATGCTTCTCTTTAAAAATGTGAAATAAATTGCTTTTAGCTGGTAAAATGCATTACATTCTGGTCTATAACTATCTTTCAAACACTCAACATTTGTATGTGAATCCAGCAATCTTAGCATGCTGTCTACAACTCCTGTAATTGGAATGTTGTTTTTGATGGAAAAAGCCTGGTGTTCAGACCTGAAGCCCACAGTTCTTCTAAAAACATGCCTATGTTATTTACAGCACCTAAAACAAAACGAACAAAAACAAATGGGGGACATCATGATGGCTACCTGTTTCTTTTGTATACAGTCTGTAATCTTGTGGCAATAATTTGGTTGGTCTTGTTGATTTTTTTCATATCAGATGATAGCAAATGGGAAACAGTTAATATTAGCAAAAATCAAGAAAAACAGAGGACACACAGGTTATGACAAATAACTCTGACTCCAAACTGTCATCCTTTTTATTTACATAAATCAGAGAGAAAGAAGGAAGACATTCACACATTTAATAGGTGCACACGTCTCACAACATCACAGATTACAGGTTCCATTAATGTAAAATTTAACTTTAGCACAACACACAGGACACATATCACTTCACAGGATCTAATATTCTTTTCTCCTGTGGATTTAGTATAAAGACCGGGCTTCATTTTTAGAGCTCACTGTCAGCTCTAATGCTTTGATAATGGTATACCTTTCAAACACCTTTAACAAAATCATCACAACAAGCACATTTTAAACAAGACACTGCACAAGTTTGTGTAGAAGTAGCAAAAAGAGGAGACAAACAAAGAAATAAAACTCCAAGTGACTGTTATGCAAAAGTATTTTTCATAGAGTCAGTAAAGCTCATTGAAATTTGTCTTCATTTGACTCCATTTAAGTCTTTCAAAGTTTGACTATTATAAGTTAAATCACAGTTTTATTTTCTTGGGGGGGGGGGGCTATCACGGAAAAACAACATGAATTATTTGCACAAGAAGACCACACTTTATCTATTTATCTATGTTTCCAACTTTCGACATCGTTATTTAAAAGATTTATCAAATTATTCAGACTCCACCACAGACCCAGTAAAGGATTTGCATGCCCACTCATCGTGCAGTGCGTATGTTCTTATACTGGCACAGAAGCAGCTGCTTGAAGGTGTTCTTGAAGGTGGCATTACAGAGGGCGTAGCAGGCTGGGTTGATGGTGCTGTTGATGTAGCAGAGCCAGTAGCCAATGGTCCACAGCGTGTTGGGGATGCAGATGGAGCAGAATGTGTTGATTAGCACCATCACGTTGTACGGTGTCCATGTGACAACAAAAGCGACCAGGATGGCCATGATGGTGCGTGTGACCTTTTTCTCCCTGGAAGAAATTCCCCTCCTTTTCCACTTTGCCACAGCGTTTTCACTCATAGCACGCATTGTTACCTGAAAAATGACAATTGAAGAAGAAAAGAGTTCTATTGTTTCCTTTTTGCGTGTTTGTGTGTGTGTGTCACTCCATTGTAAGTCCATTATAACTTTCCCCACCTTTGTTGGTACAAAATGAGCTGTTCTAAATATTTCACAAACTGCTGGGATTATCATACAACATCATCTCTGGTGTTTACAGAGGATGGTCCAAAACAGAGAAAATATCCAGCTAATGTCAGAGAAGAATGGCCAGACTCTTTTTGCTGATAGGAGGGCAACAGTAACCAAAATAACCAACTGTTGCAAACAGTATTCAGAAGAGCATCTCTGAATGAACAACAACACAGAAGACCACACTGGGTGCCACACTTGACAGCTAAGAAGAGGAAACTAAGGCTCAAATCATCCTAAACTCACTTTCAAATCAAATCAAATCAAAACACTTTTCTTGTCACTGTTTGAACATAAAAATGAGTTCAATGAACTCAAATGTCCTCCACAGTCACCAGAGCTCAATCCAGTTGAGCACTATTTGGATGTGGCGGATCATGATGGATGTGCAGCTGACAAATCTAAAACAAGTGTACGAAGCTGTCATTTTAATGACCACAATATCTGAGAAATGTTTTCAGTATTGAATCTCTGGCAAGGAGAATTAAAGAAATTCTGGAAATGTCCGGTGATTGTGTATCACTTTTACACTCATGCTAGCTACTCTGTGAGGCTACCATCACAAAGATCACTTAAATTAAATCTAATTTCATTTTATTTTTTTTCTTCTTCATGGTTACCAGTTTACTTGAACAAGACTGTGTTTGTGGTGTTTCTTAATTCATTAATTTTTAATAAAATTATCTGATTAATAATATGTCCTGCTTTGCTGTTAATTACTACTTTGTACTTATGTGAGTTAAATTCTGTTTTTTGTTTATTTTATGCTTGATTCACCCTTAGCACCTCTTTCTGTGTACATTAGCTTACAACTCAGCTCTGGACTCTCTTGTCCAAATACTTATTCCAAAAAAAATATTGTGAACTTCTGGATATTTTATTTATAGTCCAGATTATAATGTTTTCCAGATTTGTTTTTTAAACTACAGACACTAATCTCATGATGTCTCTAAAAAATGACAACTTCTTTTGAGCCAATGATTAAAAAAAAAAACATATAGGACAAATTTTCTCAATAATGTTGTTGAGATATTTCCATATGGACCAAAGAACTGGATATAATTAACAGCAAACTGATTGACATTAACAAACCCATGACTGATTTAAATTGTAATAAATCTTGCCAATTAAGAATGAATATTTTTTGATTACCTTAAACAGTGTTTTCGTGACTAGCATTTGGGTGTCAGCTGATGAGTTTTTCCGAGAAGATGGTTGGACTTCATTTTTCACAATACTTGAGTTTTTCCGTGACGAAGGTGGAATCTCAGCATCCTTGGATGTTGAAGCCTGAATGCTATCCGATGTGGAGGCCACCTGGTTGGTTCGTTCTTCCTTGCACGGACCGATTCCATTCTGCTGCTGTTTCTGCTGCAGCATTTCCTTCTCCTTGCCATTTGGAGACTCCTCCTGAGCCTTTTTTGTTGTAGTGGCATTTTCAGCTCCTTCCTCCTGGCTGTTGGAAGGACCTTCTCCCAGACTAGTGCCTGAGGTCTTCCTGCTGTCTTTCCTCATGCGACTGCGGCTGGCCTTGGAGATGCGCCAGTAAAGGTAGATCATGATGGCCACAGGCAGGTAGAAAGCTGCGATAGCCGTTCCGAAGGTCACCGCTGGGTTGGAGAAGAACTGGATGTAGCACTCATCGGGTGGCACAGTTCTTCCCCCAACTATGAACTGCCAGAACAAAATCGCAGGAGCCCACAGGATGAAGGACAAGACCCATGCTGCTGCAATCATGAGCCCTGCCATTTTGGTGCTGCGCCGCACTGGGTAGCTAAGCGGCTTGGTGACACAGAAGTAACGGTCAAAACTGATGATGAGCAAGTTCATGACTGAGGCATTGCTCACAACATAGTCAACAGCCAGCCATAGGTCACACACCACTGGTCCCAGGGGCCAGAACCCAATCACAATGTAGACGGTGTAGAGGTTCATGGAACAGACACCAATAATCAGGTCTGCACAAGCCAGGCTGAACAGGAAGTAGTTGTTTACAGTCTGCAGGTTCCTGTTTACCTTAAGAGGAACAACATAGAGGAGGCTGTCAGATGCTAATCTTTTTTGTGCAATGTGATGTGTGTTTTCTCATTTCTATTAAATTACCACTCTGCGCTGGGTTGCACATGTTCTACTCTTATCTGTAAGTCTGGCTGTGGTGTTCAAGGTGTCCAGAGAAGGATGTTTGAATCACACTCATTAATCATGAAGGATCAAAACAGGAAATCCCCAAACCTTTATAGAGAGCATGACCAGGATGTTTCCTATGACAGTGATCAGACTCAGAGATCCAGCAACGAGGATGATGAGCACTATCTCCAAAGTCGTGTATGGGCTTCCAGAGAAGAGCCCAGTGCTATTACTGACACTGATGTTGCTAACATGGGATGAATTGAGAATCTCCATGCTGTCCAACATCCTTCGCATGGATGCTTCAAGCTTTGATCACATGTGTGCAAAACCTGAAAAGAAGAGAGATTGTGAAACACAAGTTTTTAGGGCTATAGTTTGTTACAAATTAACCAGTCTTTCTATGTGCAGATGCAAAATCTTGCGTAACTTGCAGCATGTAAATGAATCGCAGGTGTTTTTGAGCTAAAAGCTTGCTCCCAGTGAAAGGAACGGACAGGTGTGCAAATAAAGGTCACAGCAGCTGTGTTTACAAAGTCACAGCCACATCTTACAAACTCATGTCAGGAATAACATGTTAAAATGGCTTTGATGCTAATGGAGATGCTGATATGTTGATTTTGAAAAATGAACACTTTAAGTAGAATTATTGTGTTAATTTAATTTCTTAAGAACTCATCAAACTGGCTAAGCTGCAGTCTTTCCCAGCCCTCACTGGGCGACAAGCTGGGTACATATTGGAGTCAAACATGCTTGTCTTTGGGCTGAAAGAGAAATCTGGAGCACACTGAGAAAACACACGGTGTCAGCAGGTTTGAACCCAGAACCCTGATAACAGATTACTGTAAAGCACTTCAGCACCACGGAGCAGTATCAAATCCTTCTAATGCTAATATTTATTTTTTCCTCTTTTTCTCTTGTATGTTTAAGCTATGTAAATCTCAAAGGATCTAAAAATAGTGTTTGTGCCCACAAAACAGCTTTCAAATGCCACAAAAATAATGCATATGCAAGTGTGCATCATCATCAGACTAGTTTAGTCATGAATCTCCATGAGCTTTGTGTGTTTGGCTCCCAGAAATCTTAACTGATCAACATTTTCTGGGAGGGTGAACAAGGACATCTACACTTTACAATTTTCAAAAATTCCCCCATAGAGTGTCTAATCTGTACACGAGAGACATCATAAATATCAATTTGGTTGCTTCATGCTACAGGCATCATTTTCTGCTCCTGGATGTGTAAAAGGGACTGCCTGGTATATTTGGGTAACATCAAATGTGTTTGTCCATGTGAGCTTGTGTGTTTGGCTCTTTCATACAGATGTCTAAGTAAACCTTAATAGAAGCTGTGGTTTTTATGTTAAGACAGGACAGATTCTCTGAGGCTAAAGAAGTGTTATCCACATACTTGTGTCTGCAGTGAGAAAAAAGGGAGTATGGAGGTCTTTTCTTTGGCACTGGAACTGCTTGTTCTGCGAGTTATGAAAGCCTGTTTGGGTGAGCGTACAAACAGATTTCCACTGGGGCCACCCACGCTCAAGATTCAAGCGCTCATGGTGCTGTCAGGTGATTTGGATAAAAGCATCCAGTGAATAACAGATGATATGCATATGGGGATAGCGCTTCTTTTAAATTACTACCAAGCCGTGTATTTAAAATGACCCCAGGGAGGCAAAACATATCAATTATGTATATCTATTGTTAAGCATCATTACTGTTACTATTATGTAAAAAATGAAGAAGCATCAGGAATAGCAGCAAAACAACATGATTAACTAGTCTGGTCTGATCAGAGAATCAATAAAAAGATACTTAGTTGAGACCACGAGGGTTGGTGCATACTGCTAAAACCCTGTAAGTGACTCCATTAGGCCACATGATAACATCATACTGTACCTGAAAGATGTTTCCTTCCTGCTCTTATAGCCAGATTAAACTTCATTACAGCATCTCAAACTCTATTGCTTACTCACTGAAGTGCCATTCTCGGCTGTTTCACCCTTTTCTGTCACAGTTACAAACGAGCATGTGTTTCAGAATCAGAATCAGAATGAGATATACTTTATTAATCCCGAAGGAAATCATGGGTTACGGCAGGCAGCATGCTAGTTGGCGCATGCACACTTACAAAGGAACCTTCCGACCAAACATACACAGACATCACATAGAGACACAGGTCAGATAGGTAGGCTGATAGGAAAAACAGTGAAAATACACAACATGAGGTGAGAGGAGGAGAAAAAAACTCCACACAGACTGAACTCCTAATGGGAGAACAATTTTGAGAACAGAAAAAAACACCTCAGCACAAAAAGCGCATAACTGTTAATAGACAGTATAAACAAATGAACACCATGTAACACGTGACAAGCAGCAGGGGTGGGTAAGGGGTGAGATAAGTAAGCCGAGGTAGACACAATGTGTGTGTTTGTGTATGTGTGTGCATGTGAGAGAGAGAGGGTTTAGTTTAGCTGAAATTCACAGAGCTCAGAGCCTAACGCTGATGACTTGAAAAATCAGAAAAATGTCAAATTGATGTACATCAAGGGAGGAGAACAAAAGGTAGGATGTTACATTTGAGTGTTCAGGATTGACTTTGGTTTAAGGTCAAATTTAGGATCATATCATTCAATCACTTCTCATTAATAAATTGAGAGCAGTGAGCTTACAGTGACCCTTTAAGTAAAAATACTTGCACTACAGTACATAAATATTATCATAAAAATACTGTGTGCTTTATGGACGCTGATGGGAGCCTGTTCTTACTTTGTTGTTAATTCAGTTATATTCATAACAGCACACTGCATTTTAAAAGCAGTTCATGTGTTTTTTTCTTTAAAGAGTTTTTAAAGAAAAATATGAAGCCTCATATATGTACAGAAGAAGCTGCATGAAATGTGATATTTGAAAGTGAAAAAAGAAATGACTGCTTATATTAAAAAGAAGCTGCCAGCAGCCTGCCCTGACTCAATACTCATTTCTTTATGGGCCCCCACAATAAAGGAGCCCATAAAACCTTTAATAGGTCAGCTTTATTCTCTGAACAACAAAGATATCTCTATCTATAAAAGGGTATTTTTGGCTACTGCTTCATTTCCTAAGAATAATAAATTCAAATGTTTGATTTGGCACATGCCCTTCCCAGAGGTGTGGACTCGAGTCACATGACTTCAGACTTGACTTGAAAAAATGATCTAAGACTTGGACTTGACTTGGACTTGTACACCAATGACTCGGGACTTGAATTGGACTTTAACCGGTTTACTTGAAAAGACTTGACACTTCACCCAGTGCTGGACTGGCGATCGGGCATTTGCCCGGTATGCCCAATTTTTTATTTTTTTTATTTTTTTTGTAACAGTATAATTGTCGACTCTGTGCTGGAAAAATTACAGCCGATGAGGTCGAACTTTTGAGATAAAAAGGAACGCGATCTGTCCCGTAATAGAATTAAAAGAAAGACACAAAGCCGGAGCTTTTTGCTTCGTCTTTACGCTGCTGCCTCTTCTTGTCTAATCCTCTCCCCCTCCCTCTCCTGTTGCTGCATCAATCACGAAACTGATTAATGACCAGCTGATCGGCTTTTCTGTCGCAAGTCCGTCTCTCGTTTGTTTATCACCCACTTTGCGCCAGAAAGAGGAAATTAGCGGATGTCGCGCTAGAAACAACAGCAGCACGTTTATGCTTGATAAGCTGTTGTTAGAATTGATTTAATATGACTTCCTAGTATCAGCTGATGTTTGCTGGAGCCACGGCCGGTGTTCCAGATCTACTGGCGACGCAGAACTACTGGCGTTGGTCGAACAGATGTGTGTAGACTTGCTTTTCAGGAGCTGCTACCGACAAACCAGCAAATAAACACTAAATCTTTCATCTGCGACATTTGCC
>VUQR01014709.1:0-23516 GCA_015108515.1 Hemichromis elongatus | reverse complement strand
ATGATGTTTTTATTTATTTTTGGCCTACATCAGTAGAAAATGCCAAATTATATACATAAAGTTATAAAAATCACCATTCCTGTTCGTCGGGATTTCGATATTTTTGCCCATAACAAAAAAATACGTCTTGAACAAATATATGACACATTAATATTTCACTAGTGTTGTAACATCACACGTTGTTAGCATAGTCTGCCTGTGTCTTTTCTCTGGAAATGAACATTTTCAGCCAATATAGGTAATTCATCAACATGGCAAATGTCGCAGATGAAAGATTTAGTGTTTATTTGCTGGTTTGTCGGTAGCAGCTCCTGAAAAGCAAGTCTACACACATCTGTTCGACCAACGCCAGGAGATCTGCGTCGCCAGTAGATCTGGAACACCGGCCGTGGCTCCAGCAAACATCAGCTGATACTAGGAAGTCATATTAAATAAATTCTAACAACAGCTTATCAAGCATAAACGTGCTGTTGTTGTTTCTAGCGCGACATCCGCTAGTTTCCTCTTTCTGTGGACGATAAACAAACAAGAGAGACGGACTTGCAACAGAAAAGCCGATCAGCTGATCATTGATCAGTTTCGTGATTGACGTAGCAACAGGAGAGGGAGAGGGAGAAGATTAGACAAGAAGAGGCAGCAGCATAAAGACGAAGCAAAAAGCTCCAGCTTTGTGTCTTTTTTCCCCATTCTATTACGGGACAGATCGCGTTCCTTTTATCTCAAAAGTTCGACCTCATCGGCTGTAATTTGTCCAGCACAGAGTCAATCATGACCAATTATACAGTTACCAAAAAATTAAAAATTAAATATCGGGCATACTGGGCAAATGCTCGAGGGCCAGTCCACAACTGGGTGAAGTATCAAGTCTTTTCAAGTAAACCAGTTCAAGTCCAATTCAAGTCCCAAGTCATTATTGTAAAAGTCCAAGTCTTAGAACATTTTTTCAAGTCAAGTCTGAAGTCATAAAATTAGTGGGTCGAGTCTGACTCAAGTCCACACCTCTGCCAATCTGCTGTATGATTGAGCTCATTTAGTTAAATGTGTCTGAACTGCAGTTACCTTTAATACCTCACACTCACAAAAATACATCACGGGTAACTGCAAAAGAGCTGGGCCCCAAATGTTTCTTTTAAGTTGGCATTTCCTATTAGAACAGACCCGTGCCCCGGCACAGACCCGTGCCCCGGCACAGACCCGTGTGCTGGGACACAGGTCTGTGCAGGGACACGGGTCTGAACTGCATCAGATAGATTTTAAACCAAATCCTTCACTATGTGCTGCATTTTTTGGCATCAAAACCTCATGAAGCCATCATTCTGCAGAGTTTAAAAGGTGAAATCTTGTACCATGTTTCAAAGTGGATGATTACCTGTAGTATGAAACCACACAATCATTGGCTCACGACTTGTCAATCATCAGTCATTAGCTAATAAGCACGCAGTCTCTCAGTCAGATCAGCCCCTTCTCTTCACATCTGTTTTTCTACAACCACATTTGGTGATGGCAGAAGTGCTGAAGTCAAGACTTCAGAAATCAATGGCTGACATCACTCTAGCTATAAATATATCTTATATGTATTTGATCTCTTTGTAAAGTTTATTTTGCTGTTTTCATGTAAACCTACATCAGTTTTTGTGTTGTTTTCCTCTGTGTCATTTATGACTAAATGGAGACCCACCATTATCATCCACCACTCTGGTCTGCTCCTTGCAGCAATCCACTGGGAGGCCAATGATCTCCACTTCCACAAAGGGATCAATGATCTGTCAGAAAGACATTGCACAGCTTTAAGACATCAACAATTAAGAAAACTTTCAATCACCACCTCTTAACCGTGTCTTTGGCGGTTTTTAAACTGGACTTTAAAACCTTGACTGAGCAGTTTTTGCTGTAAACAAGAAGCCGTCAAAGCTGCCTGCTCAACAACTAGTCAGTCTAGAAATTCTTAGCCCATCACCATACAGTGGTTTATAATACCTTCTGATTCGAACAATGACTATAAATTACAAAACAAAATGATTTTAGTAGTATTATTAAAATGTGAAGTAATTAGTAATCAAGCCCATGAACTCAAAAGTAAAGCGTTTGAGGTTGAGGTTCAGGCCCATGAAGTTCTTGGACACCAGACTTTCTCATCTCATCAGTCATGTTGGAACAGGAAGGAGCCATCCCCAAACTGTTCCACAAAGTTGGGACCATGAAATTGTCCAAAGTATCTCAGTATGCTGAAGCTTTAAGAGCTCCTTTCATTGAAGTGAGGAGCCAAGCCCAACTCCTGCAGACACTATAACCCTCCCTCCACAAAACTTTAAATCTTATCTGCGAAACAGCAAACCCAAACTTTTGATGAAATTGCCAGATGGAGAAGTGTATTCGTCCTTTCATAGAGCACGTTGCTACTGTCCAATGGCAGCGTGCATTACACCACTGCATACAATGTCTTTGTGATGAAATGCTTGGCAATGAACAAGTCATAGTCCTGCTTTAAATAGCTTTTGGTAATGTTTGGCTCTCTTTCCTCTCTCTCTCTCCTCCTCCCTTTCTCTGGCGGGTTCATTGTGGACTCCCACCTTTGGCCTACATACCTGAGTGAGGAGTAACACCTGCGTCTCATTAACTGGCATCTACAGGAAGAAGTGAGACTGCTCTTCGCTGGATGGTTGCTTGATCTGTACCAGTGAAATCCCAGCTAGGACGCTACGAATCTACTTCTCTTGGTTTTGCTTGTTGCGTCCCTGTGCACAGAGACCCTGGACCTGCCCTGGTCCCTCACCGAGATTCTGGAGTGAGGGATTAGTGAGCGGCCGGTGAGACGCCAAGAGAGACTGAAGAGGAGTGAGAGCGTTCCCCGGCTTTTCCCTGTGGATTCCCGGGAGCCCTGATCCCCACACCCTTGTATATAGCACTTTGTCACTGTTACACATTTCACCAGGTGTTTGTAAGTAAACCCTGTGTTCTCCCTTTGAGTGAAGGAGGCCTGTGTTTGAGTCCATCCAGGTACCATAACAGGTAACCTAATCCATGAAGCTCTCTACCAACTGTTCCTGAGCTAATCTGAAGGTCAGATGAAGTTTGGAGGTCTACAGCGATCTACTCTCCAGAAAGTCTGCCACCTCTGTGCACTATGCTAAATTTAGTGGTGAAATTTCTCAGCGGGACTAGTACCATGCAGGAATGCACTGAGCTCCTACGGGTGGGTTTAAAAACAGAATCACACTTCCTGCACATCTCTCTCTCTCTCTCTCTCTCGCTCTCCCTGTATTCAGAGAACAATTTACCATCAAAAATCTGTTTTCTGCATTGTTTGCTGCTTACTACGGTTGTGTTCAGTGCTGTCGCCACTGTTTTTATTTTTTAATGACCTTTGACGAGAAAGCCTCATTTGTCTTCTTTACTAACAAAGAAATGTAAACTTTTACAAATGATTGCTGAGCTGTGTCTCTAATCAAACCCCTGTAACTTTACTTCAGCAGCATCAGCTAATGTTCACATGTTGATTCATGGTTTTCTTCAGTTTTTGTTACCGCAGAATATTTTTAAGGTTATCTGCTATAAAAAGCCAGAACAGGAAAATCTCCTTCATGTTTTTCTTTATCCTTTACTTTGACACAAAGACATCATCCTCTGATGGAGTCTCACAGTGTCAGTGCTGATAAATGATCAGCGTTATAATATTTCTGACTGTCTGACGCAAAATTGAATCGAATCAAGTGGGGACCTTGTGAACCAGAAATCAGTGATGATACCCAGCCTTACTAATACCAATAAATGGGTAAAAAGCTAATATTGGCCTGCCGATAACTCATTCAGACTAAAAGCAAGGACCCTTTGAAACTCCCTTCTATGTAAAAAGACATTTTGAGGAGGGGCTGCCTATAGGGATGATTACAGGTTTAAGCCACATTGATTCAACTCAACCTGGAATATAAACAGAGTGTGTGGGCATACCTCTCCTCTGTCTCCCAGCATCGAGTCTTTGGGTTTGGGCAGCTGTTGTCCACTAATGACCTTTAACACCAGCTGTTTCTTCATCTGACCAGGCATTGGGTCTTCCACGTTGGGGTTAAAGGCACCTGCAGTGGGTAAAATAAATATACGCTACTTGTGATTCTTCACTTATTGTGATAAAATGACAAATGTCAACCACTTCAACTAGCAATCCTTTTAAACGTTATTTTGAGATATTATTAAAAGAATGACACACACATCCAGTCTGACCCTGAGCCTGCCTGGTTCTCTACACAAAACACCAGAAAAGTCAAGTGAACTACAGACAGTAGAGGAGAGGGAGAGCATTGTGAGAAATTAGAAATAGTTAGGAACCGGCTCAGTTAAAAACAAACAAACCACACATGCACAGCCCGTTTAATTCTCGGTACTTTTTCTGTACAATTATGGATGATCTCTCGAATTCTCCGCCTTTCTGCCAAAAATAAACAAAAAACATCAAAACTACATAAAAGGCAATGAAACCGATAACACACTGAAAAATGACATGTAGTGAAATACCTTCACACATGAAGGCCGGTTTGAGGATGTAGCCACAGTTGCCATTGCTATAGAATTTGGCTCTGTTGAGTTGCAGGACCCGGCCTTCAGACTGGTAGTTGAGTGCAACTGAAATCAAAGCATTTCACTTCATTATGGATTAGAAACTCTTAATATAATGTGTTGGGTTATAATCACCGAGGGAAAAGCAAATGGCATCAGTACTAGCTTAGACAAACTGAATCTGGGATTACACTAAATACTAAATAGTTTGACCACGCTGACTATAGTTTAAAGAAGGAAAGGGTGGGAAACATTCATACCAAGTTGGCAACCAGCGTTCCAGAAGGGCTGAGGGTTGAAGTTGGAGGAGTCCACACGGTAAGAGGAAGGATAGATGCGGGACAGCTGCTGCTGGTTGAACTGAATGAAGGACAACGCTTTTTGCTGCATCACCTGGTGGGCTTTAGTCTCACTCAGAGATGATACCTGCCACCCACAGTTAGCTGCCAGGAATAGCACAGTTTTCCTCCTGAGGCTCATAAACTTTCCAAGTAAAGAAAATGCAAGTAGGTACATGACACGTATAGATAGGGATGGGAATTGTAGAGAACCAGTGGTTCAGTTCCTTGGAATTGTTACACAGCTTGCCTATCGATCATGCTCAAATTACTTGATATGGACATGTGTTTTATTTTTACTGCACAAAATGATGAGAGTGTGATGGTAAAATGTGCACAGAGCACAGAAACAAATGCATTATGCTGCTAATATAACTTTGGTTAAGCTTGTCACGAACCAAGAATGATGCTAAAGCTGCCGACTCCAGCCCAGCCACCGGACCCTGAACTTCAACGGCAGTGATGAGCAGGCAGGCTGCAGCCTCGGGTTCTACTGTAGAATCACTGGCCTCATTAGGATAAAGATTTGTGTTGGTGTGTGCCACTAAAGCTTTATACTGTTAAATGGTAATTAAGAGCGTGTGTGTCACAGGAAAGCAATGTAGTAGGTGGTGTAATAAGTTACTTAATTGCTCCCAGGAGAAAGAACGGTGTTCTGTGTAATACATTAGCCTTTTGAGTAAGGACCAACAAGAAGGAGTGGAACTACCTCCAATGTGCACAGATATTTGATCTCACAGCAAGCATTGAATTTGTACAAATGTAATCCCTTTGATATGCTGCTTAGCAATGGTGGTAACTCTGAAAGCAGAGCCAATAAGAGTGGATAACAATCTCACAAAGAATCTGAATTGGAATCACTAAATTCTTAGCAGTTCCCCATCCCTAGTTATAGTGCACTGTCCTCAAAAACAAAAGCTTTATGCAGCAAAAAGACATTTGCTTACCTTGTGCTTCGATGTCATAGAGACCCACAGACCGTGTGTATTTGACCAGATCTGACAGAGCTCTGGACAACTTCATGGTTTTCTTCTTTCTGTAGGATGGACAGAAGACAAAGGCTACATGTGTGTGGAAACAGCTGACAAGACAAAGAAAAAACATCAAACACAGTTGGTTTTCCATCACTTGGGTTTGATGATGGTGGTGAGTGTTGTCGCACGTGTCACTGACCCACAGGTCTTCGTTGTGATGCACTGTCATCCTGAGAGGGACCACTCCCATCAGGTTAGAAATGTTTCATCATGGAGAGGATCAGGGTTCAAACCTATAGTGTGCTCCTGTAGTTGCATCCATTTATTTTTGGTACAAGGCCCTGCTATAACATTCATGTGTGTAATCGATGACTGTTGTCACAGACAGTCTGTTTAGACGCACAAAAAGATGCAGTATTGAAAAAGTAAAAGGTGTGGTGTACACCTCTCTCTGCACCCTTTCATATCATATTTTACTCTGTATGGTTTCTTTTTTTTCTCGAGGTAAACTTGGCGCCAAGTCAAATGCTCAGCCAAACCAGGTGATCGGGTCCCTCGAGGTCTGGTCTATATTTTAAAGTTTGAAAACAATCCATAAAAAATTGTCAGTAACATAAAGTTCCTGCTGATGTGACCTTAAAATGACATCAGCTCAGGCTGTTTGTGATCAACCATTACACAGAATGTAAAAAACGTATATCTTAAAAAGTGTGGATGGTGGACTGGTAAAGAGGAAGACTAAGGGAACCAATTAGATGGACCTCACAGAGACTAAACGTGTTTTTTGCTTGTGCACACTTATGCTACAGTCAGCTGATTTCAGTTCATGTGCAGGAGGAGGAAAATGATGGAGTGGTACAGCATACAGATTTACAGGACTTTTTCCTATAAAGTCTTTGACCTTCTCAACAAAATAACCAAACGTCTACATAATCACACAATTCAACTGTTTTGTTTTGTTGTTTTTTTTTTTTATCTGGAAGCACAGTAAGGCTGGGTGATATGTAAAACTTTCCAACCAACAATCATCAGTCCAATAGCCAACGACAGGTGATTTATCGGCTGTGATATATTGTAGAGTATTTGATGGGCGGAGCAATGTAATCATGCACGGACTGATTTGCGCATTTAGAACTCAGAAGCAGACCAAACATGGACGAACTAGTTGCCAAATTGCACACTGGAGGAGAAAGTGCAGATAGAAATGGCCTGTGACCTCACGAGGAGGTGGTAGAGAGACGGGAAAAACGTTTCCCATTGATGTCACACGTGGCACAGAAATACCTGCGTACAGCAGCCACAAGCACAGCTTCAGAGCACGTCTTCAGCACCGCCGGTAATACTGATCACCGCCTGCACACACTGCTACAACCTGATGAAGTACACAGGCTCGTTTCCTGTCAAAGAATCTATAAGATCTGTTTGGAGGGAATATTTGACCTTTTGAGATGCGCCAAATCACACAAAAGAACCTAACTTTATGTTGGAGATTGCGGACCGCATGTGCAAAAGAAGACGTCACACACAGCGCGCTCTGTTTACAGAAGTAAAAATGACGAACACAGGCCGGTTACGACACGACCCTAAAAGTTTAGCTTGAATAGAATTGTCTCCCCGTGTGCTAATCCAAGTCCAAACCTTCAGTTTCTGTCCATTGACTCGCTCCGTCTCCAGTTTTCGCCGCCATACTCTCTCGTTTGTCTTCTCCGGCACTGATAACCGGCGTCTGTCTTGTGTCAGTGACGTAAAAGACGGATTTAATGCAACACGATCGTTCCCACAGCAGTCACTTTCCCAAACATCGGATATGTATCGGATTCAGTACCACATACAAAAGTGACCCAAATCGGATTTGAAAATATGGGATTTGTGCTGTTCACACTGTCATACCGTGATGGGATATGGGTCACATAGGGGCAAAACAGTCGGATTTGATGCGCTTTCGCCTGCAGTGTGAACGCAGCCTAAATGTCAGTCTGAACTCAGGACACTGACAGCAGTTATTTGTTAACATTCTTACAGTCCATGAAGACTTGTGTGTCTGAATGGTGGGTTGGTGTGTCATACTTGTTGTGATGCAGTGGGGCACGTGAAGCACTACTTGTGCTTTCTTGGTCTGTGTCTGTGTCTTCAAAGCTCGAGATCTTCTTCAGCTTGGATGCCTTCTTCTGTGAGGAGGGAGGAACCACACAAGACTGTTGAAAGCATTTTCTCTTTCATTTAAAAAAAAAGACTTTTGGTCATCAAAACAAAAGTTGCAAATACATGAAAACAGGTTAACCAAGTCTAGTCAATATCAAATACATGAAGGTGACATAAATGGACTTTAACTAACAAAAAATGAAAGAAAGTAAAGCAACTCTCTGAATAAGTGTGCATTTATTTTCATGCTTAGATACACTGCACTGTTGATTTAACTAATAAGCAATAATAACACACAACAATGCAAAATCTGTGTCAACAAGTCTGTTCTACAGTGTCAGTGTTGTTGTCCTCCTCACAGAAGCTGGAGTGTAACGTGCAGAAAACTAAATGAGACCACGTGAGAGCTTACCTTGCGTTTAGAGAAGCTCTCCATGAAGGAGCGGCCTGAGCGCTTGTTGCTGCTTGGATAAGAATCGTCTGCTGTGTCCATGGCATCCTTACATTTACCCTGACGAGAGAGGAGAAATGTTTGTTTTAAAGAAATAATTCGAAACAAGAAATGAAGGTATCAGCAGCTTAGCCTTCTTATTTTAACAAACATGAAATTACTGTTCTCTTGCCTCAGTATTGGCTTCCCATAATGTTTCCAAATGGTTCAACGATGCAAGTACTTTTTCTTCTTCCTACTCTTGTCTCATATGGACTTCCAGATGAGCAGATCATGAAAACATGATACACAGGGAAATTACTAGTTGTTTGTTGTATGCACTTTTTTGTCTTCATTTGTTAGCTTCTCAGCTAATGCCCAGCTGTGCTGTCCTTAAAACACACACCAACATTATAGGTGCCAACATTGGAATGAGCTCTAGTTCCAAATGTGTTTGCCAATATTGGACGACTATAAAAACTTCAAACCTACAAGTAGGCTTTTGAGTACAATTTATACAGAGATTATTGTGCCATATGGACTGAATAAGATGTTTTTAGTACATATGTGTCTTACAATTGTTAGACTGTTGTTATTTGGCGCTGTACAGATAAAATTGAACTAAATATAATCTCTCCAGCGTGTCTTGGGTCTGCCCTGGGGCATCTCCCGGTGGGACAGTGCACAGCAGGCATCCTTGTCAGATGCATAAACCACCTTAACTTTGGATGTGGGGGAGCAGCAGCTCTACTCTAGGCCCCTCCCAGAAGGCATACCTCCTCACCCCAACTCTGAGGGAGAGGCTAGTCCTCCTGTCGGATAAAGCTGATTTCTTCCGATTGTTTCTGCAATCTCATTCCTTTGGTCACCACCCACAGCTCGTCACCATCGATGAGGGTGTAGACGTAGATTGACCAGTAAATTGAGGGCTTTGCTTTTGCACTCAGCTCTCTTTTCACCACAGTGGACTAGCACAACGACCACATCACTGCCACTGCAGCCCCGATCCATCTGTCAATCTCCCACTAGCCCTCACTCTCAAGACCCAAGATACTTAAACTCTACGCTTTGTGGTTTAGGACCATGACCTCTTTCAAGGAGTCCCACCCAGGGACTCTGACAAAGCCAGGTACTCTGCACATAAGCACAGACCAGAGTCAGCGCAGCCAACAAACCTTATTGTACACTGGCAAAAACTCCAATCTTGGTATCCCGTCTCTTATCGAGGGCTACCCCAGATTGGGACAGAGTCCAGCCCCTCTCCACGAGGCTGGTCCTAGAACCCAAGCCATGTGTTTAGATCAGCCCAACAATATCTAGGCGGTACCTGACGCACAACTCTGTTCAGGCTCAGTCTCTTTCCCTACCAGAGACTTGAAAGCTAGTAATCAGCCTGCCGGGGTCTCTGCCCTTGGCTGTCACCCAACACACACTTCACACGGCCCCTATGGCGCCCTTTATAGGAGGTTGAAATGGACACTGAGATAAAATATTGGTTACCTTACTGCCAGTTTTATCCGTGATCTTGCCAGCAGGAGGGAGGGCTGTGATGGTAAAGCTATCTGGATCCTCTCTGTCTCGGATCTTGGATTCCTTCATCAAGTTGTCCAGCTTTTTCTTGGCCATGTTCTCCACTTGCTTTCTGTCAGCTGACATCTGGAGGAGGAGTTATACAAAATAATCTCAGCTGTGACACAGCAGGTGAAAAAGTCAGAAACTCGAAAACTGATTTATATCATCTGTAATGAATTACAGAATATGTAATGTGGCCCTGACTTTAGTTTGTGACCATTTTCAGAGGACCTCTAAGTACACAGGTTTGGGATGAAATTTTTAAGGTCCCTTTATCCTCAGGAACTGTCTGCATACTGTCAACGCACGAGGACGGTCATGTACCAGGGCCCACTGCACCGGCGTGGGAACTAACAGGTCCCAGGAATTCATCTTAGTGACAGGCAGGGTGTAGCTGCCTGGCCGACACAGGTCTGAGGGTCCCTCCATTGGATATAACTCCTCAGATCAACACTGACCCACTATCAAACTGATCATGCTGAACGATGTTACAGGCAGCATAATGTTCTCCACGGCATCTCCAGACCCTGCCATATCTGTCACATGTGCTCAGGGTGAACCTGCTTTCATTTGTAAAAAGTACAGGACGCCAGTGGTGGACCTGCCACCATGAGGAAATGCCAATCGGTTTCCACAGTGGCGAGCAGTGAGCACAGAGAAAACTAGAGGACGTTGGGTCCTCTAGTGGGCACCAGCAGCCTGCTGCACAAAGGAGCAGAGCCCGTTCTTGGTTAAGGACCTCCTCTGACCCTGTCCAGCTGTCCTTGAGTAGCTGCCTGTCTCCTGGTATCTTCTCCATGGTCTTGAGACTGTGCTGGTAGACAAAGGAAAACTTCTGGAAATGGCACATACTATAGTTTGTGGTGGCAGATTTCTTTTCCCATGTATTAATCACATATTTTAATCTTATACCTTTAGTGACAGTAATATCACTTTCTCAGCTTAGTATAGCAAGAGCACCAGTCACCAGCTTGCATGCATGTGGAATCTTATCACAGTGGACCCACTGTAGACTTGAAGATGTCCAGACATCCTGATCTTAGGGAGGTGACGGGTGGTTGTAACACTTCTCTGTGAAGGAGGAGGTTTTAGGATGGGGCTGACAGTAAAGCCCTGCCCTGTGAGATGGGCCAACATGTAAGAGCTGTGGAACGTTTAAGAGTGTGTGTGATGGAGTATTTAAGATGTAGGGGCGGCGGCCACAATTCAGAGATGATCCTCGTGTTCTGTGTGGATGTTTCTCTCCACATTGTAATGTGTTTATTAAAGCCTCTTGAAAACGCTCACTGCGTATGTGTTGCAGGTTATTGTTAAGTTTTCCATAACAAGTTCAATCCTGAAGGAGTTGGAGTACCTGTGCTACGTCTGTGGGGTCCAGGTACTGCCTCATGTTACTGACCCAAGCCAAATGCATAGGTAGTGAAAAAATGTTCAGCAAAGATGAAGAACATAAATGTCAGTGGCCTCCACGTGTGCATCCATTCCTGTTTAGAGGGTTGTCTCATTGTTGCTCCTCTAATGGAACTAACCCTCTGTTAATTTCATCAGCACACGCTGAAACAACCCAGGCTGCTACCTAACCGACTGAATCAGTATCCCACCAGTATATTGGTCTTGATGCTATACTCTGATTAAACTGTTCCTTGTTTTTTTGAGCACCGTATTATATACTTCAGAATTTATGAGGAAACAAAAAGTGTTGGAAAATTAAGTGAAGTTAAAATGCAGAAATTTCATCCCAAACCAAAGTTCAAACCCATAAATATTGTTTCTTTTTTACTTCCTTGTGAACTAAAATACTGACCTGTGAATTTTTTTTTTTTTATAAACCTTAAACATTTTCAGATGCACTTAAATGAATCAAACCTAAAATAAAACAAGAATAAAAGTGACATCTGTGATGGGAAATGTTTAAAATGCATATAAAAATAAAATAAAACAACAAAAAAATGAAGAATTAAATTGTTTAAGCCATAAATTTAAGTAAAAGCTTTTAAACCTCCAATGTGCACCAAGTCAGTCAAACAAATACGCCACAAATGTCACCTCAGCCTAGAGCAGCTACTAAACATCAAGTACATGGCTGTTCTTTAAAATCCACAGTCAAGGATTGAATCTACATGCAGCATTGCTCCAGATGCCATCCAAAGGTCAGTTTCATGAGGAGCAAACACGAGTACACAGTATTACATGATGTTACATAACACACAGTCCAACTGTGTCAGTGTTACAACCCATTCCTGAAGTGGTGTCATATGTTATTCATAAATATTATCTTTATGACATTATTACATTATAAGTGTTCATTAAGGTTGACAGGCATTGATTCATTTGTAAGAACACTTGGATAACCAGATCCTGGCCTGAGCAGACATGAAAAAAACCCACATCATGCAGAAACCCAAGGAGCAAAGATGGAGCGATACATAAGGTTCTATAAATCAGAGCCTCACTCTGTTAGTGATGCAACACATTCCAGATGTGGGAGTAAGACTCTGTATAATAATATGAATAAAAGTCAGCTCAGAATCGAGGTGAAAGGGCCACGAAAGGAAGGAAAAAACAGCAAGAATGTGAGCAAGCAGAACCAAGCAGCAGAAAAGAGAGAGGGAGAATGACATGGGAGAGGGACATGAACCACTAGCAACAGCAAATACATGTATACCTCACATTTCATCAGCTCACATTTCACAATTGTTTTGCTAACTTGAACAGAGAGATAGCAGATAGGTACATACATCCCCATTGATCAGCTTACAGTCATCCTCCATCTCATCAGCACTGTCCTCGTCAGACACATCTCCCTCCTCTGCATTCTCATCAATGTTGGGAGGCAGTTTCTTTCCCTGTCAGAGCACACAACAAACACATCACGCACAACAGACAGAAGACATATTCAACATATAGTATAATCACAATGTGCATGTCAACATACTCCACACATCAATGATGCTTTTAATGTGCAGTACTGGGTTGGAGGTTAATCACATAGTGTGGCTAAAACCTAAAGTCTACAACCAGCAAACATCTAAAACAGTAAATGAGAGCACGGACACGGGCACGCCATCGGGGCTGCCGACAGCTCACAGATTCTGATGCCACAGCTTTCATCAGTCTCCAACCAAAACTCACTGAACCAGCAGCAAAAGAAGATCCAAACTACACTTCACATGTGATACACGTCGTCAGGACAACGTCATTCACTCTGACTCTGACTTCCTGCAGAGCTCTCTCTGTCTCTCCTCTCTCTCTGTATTTCAAGAGCAGTTTTCCATCTAAAAGTCTCTGTTTTCTACATTATTCGCTTGTTTATTACCCACCAGTCTACCATTGTGTACAGCACTGTTGGCTGCTGTTTTTTTTTTTTTTTTTAATTAACTAACTTCTGACAAGAAAGTCTCATTTCTTTCAATACTGAAGGCATTTAAACTTTTTTAAATTGTGCAAAATTGCAAAACTCTTCTCTGTGTCTCTAATCAAACCTCTGACTCTTTGCTCTGCTTCACTTCCTCAGGTAATGTTCACATGTTGATTCATGCTTGTCTTCCGTTTTTGTTCTACTGCAGAATATTTTTAAGGTTCTCTGCTATAAAAAGCCAGGACAGGAAAATCTCCTTCATGTTTTTCTTTATCTTCAGTTACTTTGACACAAAGACGTCTGCAGTGATGATCACACCTCTGATGGAGTCTCACAGTGTCAGTGCTGATAAGTGATCAGGATTATAATATTTCTGACTGTCTGAGGCAAACTTTCCTCGATTCAAATCAAACTGAATCGAATCGATTCTAGAAGTGACGATACCCAGCCCTGTGCTGCAGCTCACTGGAGCCAAAAGTGTAGTTTATCACTGTTCGTCATTTTTAATATCATTTTTGCTCGTTTGTGTTGTGACTTTGCTTCTGCTGCTTTAACTAATGATCAGGATAAACTGGTACACATCAAAGATTCAATGGAGAGCTACTGTGACAGCTGAGACAGCTACAGAAAAACGTTCCCTCCTCCTCTGGTGGCTGACTCACCTGACTGCATGCTACTGCACAACATGCGGGACTTTCACCCTCAAGAAACAGAAAAGGGGAACGAGTGCGGGCGTCCAGGTGAAACAGAGAAGGTGCCGGAGGCTAGCTACCAGGCTGTGGGGAGACTGTGCCTGCAGCCGGTTCCTCTGTCATTTATCATTTGGTGGGGATGTTACAGAACCCGGGCCCCATGGGTGCAAAGCAGTTTGCTTACCCTGTGTCCATCAACCATTTTCCATTTTGCTGTTGACAGCCATGTCTGCTCATCGATCAAGGTTTTCCCAGCTCTGGACTCTCCGCCCTGCCCGGCAGGTCCACAGGTGTGATCAGGTGTTTAATTCAAGTGCCGCTGCAGTCAGCTGTTGATTTTGCAGTTCAACCGTCATCAGTTCGGTTCACCCTGCTTAATGTTTGCTCCATAACGAACAAACATTTATTCTAAATGATCTCTTTATTAAAGAATCTCTACATTTTATGTGCCTGACTGAGACGTGGCAGCAAAATAAGGACAATGTCCACTTGAATGGAGTCTGCCCAGCCGGCTGCTCTGTCATTGAAACTCTGCATCTTTCAGGACCTGGTGGAGGACTGCTGCAGCTTAAAGGACAGACTCACACTGATGACCTCGGACTCCTTTTCTTCATTTGAGTCTCAGATGATGAAGGTCGGTTCTCTGAAGACCTTGTATTGTATTTTAATCTATCGACCTCCTGGACCTGCCGTGGCCATCGATCATTAAACTGGAGAAGGCTGTACTACTGGCAGATTTAAACCTTCATACTGATGACACATCCTATAACTCTGCTGCTCGTGGCTGTCACTGAGTCTTTGCACTTTAGGCAGCATGTTTCTGGCCCCACAAATACTAAGGGCCACACACTAGATCTTGTCTTCTCCCTGGGTTTAAACATACATGATGTATGTGTGGAGGACGTCCATGTGAGTGAACATAGCTGCATAGTTTTTAATTTGTCATTTTACCTGGATCCTTCACCTCCTAAACTGATGATCCAAAGGTGGATTATAAACCAGGATGCTGCTAGAAGGTTCCCTGCCATGTTTGACCCTCGCATGGCTCATAATGATGTGGATTCACTTATTTTGTCTTTTAACAATCAATGTAAATCTATTTTAGATACGGTGGCACCTCTGAAACAAAGTTTTGTCCATTCTTCAAATTTCTGTCTCTGGATAAATAAAAATATTTGAAATTTTTGGAGAAGGCTTCCAAGCTTGAGGTTCATCGGGTACATCCCAAGGAATCAATTTTCTCACTTAACGACATGATAAAAAATGCCAGAACTGAATATTTTGCAAATCTCATGGCTTCAAAATAGAGCAAACCCTGAAGTGTTGTTTGATACAATTAATTAATTTTCTCTCCTGATAGTCACCATGTACTAATCTATACCAAATCTGAATGTAATGACTTTTTTAATTATTTTGTTAATAAGGTTGCTGCCATCAGGTCCAATATTTCTCCATCATCCTCTCAGTATCACACTGATGCTTTGCTTACTTCTGATACCTGGTCCTCTTTTTCTCCTGTTACCTTACAGGACATCAGTGCTCTGCTTGGTCATATGAAACTGACTTCAAGCCATCTTGATGTACTTCCTCCATCCTTTTTCATTAGCGTGTTTGACTCTATTGGCCCCTGTATTCTGGAAATAATTAACACTTCTCTTTATACTGGCTCAGTTCCCAGCTATTTTAAACAAGCTATTGTTGAACCAATATTAAAGAAACCAAACCTGGATCCATCTCATCCAAACAGTTACAGGCTAATATCAAAATTATCATTTGTGTCAAACATCTTGGAAAAAAACAATCACAGAACAACTTAAGTACTTTTTGGAGAAGAACAATGTTCTGGATATTTTCCAGTCTGGTTTCCGTAAACTGCACTCCACTGAAACAGCTTTACTTAAAGTGTGTAGTTACATTGTGATGGCAGCAGACTCTGGAGAGTACACCGTTCTGGTTATGTTGGACCTCACCTCTGCTTTTGATACTGTTGATCACAGCATCATGATAAATAGGCTGAAGGACGTGTTTGGGATTACTGGTGTTGTTTTAAAATGGTTCATGTCGTATCTGTCTGAGAGATCTTTTACTGTCTGTACGAATCAAGTGTTGTCTGAAACATCAGCTCTGCCTTCTGGGGTACCTCAAGGATCCGTTTTAGGTCCAATTCTCTTTTTGCTGTATGTACACCCTCTAGGACAAATTACAATAATATTTCTTATCATCTCTATGCTGATGACATTCAGTTATTCTGTTCTGTCTGAGTTTTATAAATTGTCTTGTTTAAATAATTAACCATCAGAAATCAAACAGTGGTTAAATGACATTTCCTCCAGTTAAATACAGTTAAAACAGAAGCTTTGATTATTTCTCCCCATGAACTGATGTTTTCAGAAATTAAGCAGCATATCAGTTTTTTTGAGCCTTCAGCTAAGTCAAGTCTCAGACACTTGGGTGTTATATTCCACAGTATAATCATAGTCACTGGAGAAACGCTCCGAACAACTGGTTTGGAGCGTTTCTATCATCTAAGAAACTAAATCTAAACTCAGACTACTGGTGTCAAAGGCAGAACATGAGATGATTATTCATTCTTTTATCTTTATTTGGATTATTGTAACGGTCTTTTTACTTCTCTCAACAAAGCAGCCTTGGATCGCCTTCAGACTGTACAGAACGCTGCAGCAAGACTTAACTGACACAAACAAAAGGTCACACATGACTCCAGTTTTGGCTTCTCTTCATTGGTTGCCAGTAAATTTTAGGGTTCATTTTAAAATTTTAGACGTAACTTTTAGAGCTCTGCATGGTGAAGCTCCCCGGTACACCTCTGACCTGTTTAAACATCATGCTTCATCCCGAGTACTTAGGTCTTCAGGTCAGAGGTTACTGTTGGTCCCATGTACTTGATTCAAAACCAGATTATTTTTATATTTTATAATTTTTATTATTAATTTATTTATATTTCTGGTTTTACTGTGAAGCACTTTGTGATTTTTATCTGTGAAAAGTGCCATATAAATATATTTTACTTACTACTAGTGCAGAACAACAAATATTCTAGATTCATATAATGGTCCAAACACGTGGAAAGTGACGCCTATAACTACCCTCACCAACTATGAAAAAGATGCCATATTCTGTTCCAAAGACAAGAAATGCAAAGTAACCAATTTGACTGGCTTTCAACTGCTGGAGACAGCTGAACCTAAATGCTACGTTTCTCAAATCTTTCTATATAGCAATGACTTATAAATGGAGCCAATTATCAGGGACTGACAGTAGTAATCTGTTTGTGATGGAGATATTTGTCAGTATCTTTTCTTAAAAAAAACCCCAAAAAGATATTGTTGTACAGTAACACAAACACTCAGATAATAATCCAGTTTGCCAATCTAATGTTAACACACACACACAGCCCATTATATCTTATATCTTTTAAGTTACTCTGGGGTTCAGGCTCCAGATAATAAAAGCAGTAAGCTGAGATCATTGCTGGAGGGCTGCTTTCTCACACCAAAGAAAATGTGTCACTTTCAAACATCCATATTGTGATTTTACCTTCACAAGGATCTTGCCCCTGAGTGCTTCTGGGGATGGCAGCTGCCCAGATTCATCGGCTTTGATGTTGGAGACATCCAGCTTGTCCCCCAGGATCTCAATCAGGTACTGAGCCATCTTCTTTTGCTGGGGAACACTGCAGTGGTTCTCTATAGACAGGATCACTGGGTAGCTACAAGACAATGGGACACACCACGGGTTGGAGAATGAGGGCTGTGTAGGTTGATTGTTACAGGACAATATAAATATTTCACACTTGGAGTTTTCTTGATTTGATTTTACTATCAGTACAGCTGGAAGGATTCTGTAAATGACAGTAATGACAAAGCATTAGCACATATATGGATGTGTAATAGCCAGTGGACTATTACTAACCCCTTTTATCACTACTTGGTTTAAATTACTAGTCCTTGCAATATTTTGTAAGGAGGACACTTGTTGGCAAACTAGCTGGTGGGTTTCCAGGGTAACTCCACAAAAGCGTCTCTCAGGATGGGCTTGAGCGCAGTAAGGTGATGGTATTGAAAAGTCAGAGTTTATGACAGAGGAGATCACTGTGGTCGAACTGCAGCAGAGAGCCACTCTGGGCCTGGTGGAGGAGGATAAGCCTCTCTGCACCCAGAATCCTGAGCAGGATCGTAACCAGTATACCTGAAGGAGTGTGGCAGATTTGGAGAAGTAAAAACCAAAATGAATGGGACGGCCATCATGATGAGAACAAAAAATGCTAAACTGCACTCATAAGACAGGGGAAGAAACTGAAAGGACCCACTTTTATTGATAAATGAACATCTGCAAAAATAAATGCTGACATCATCAGGAAAGCATAGCATCTGAACAAATAGTAAGCTACTCATTAAACTTAATGAAATAGTGAAATGAGCCAAAGTGTTGCTTGTCAGAAAGTGCTGATGTTCATCATGCACTGGAGATATGGACACATGTGACATTACGACTGTATGTGACAAAGGTCACAGTAATACCATAATAAAAAACCCATAATACTGGATAGAGAGTATTATGAAAAAATCCTCTATGCTTAAAATCTTAAAATACTAAAATTCATTCAGATCTGGTTCATTTTCACACCGTACAAGTTATATGTAGAGCAATAAACAACCTCCTTCTGAGAATATTATTTTCCTTGTATTCATCAACATTTAAAACTTCATGCATCTCTAACAGTGCTTGTTGGGAATAAACCTTATGCCATTGGAAAGCCTGTTTTATTTCCCCTTAATTGGTGTTACATTTGTAAGGAAAATGGATTTGTGGGCTGAGCAGTATGTGGGTTGGGCCCATGAAAAACCTGCCAAATCATCTCTATTAGTGCCTGTCTGAGGCAAAATTTCCTTGATTCAAATCAAATCGAATCGAAATGATTTGAATCATGGATGGAATCGACTCGGGACCTTGCGAATCAGAATCGAATCGATTCTATAAAACTCAGTGCTGGTACCCAGCCCTAGTGTTACCCTATCAGTGCAGCAATCAGCATAGTGTTTTTCCACGTCTTCTTCTTGACTCTACAGTCCAACTGCCATGGCCAGAATCTGGACTCACTGCTGAGCATAAGGTTCCTCCACATGTCCACGTTCAAGTGCATACATTGGCGGCAGCAGCACAATCAGACCCCGATGGAGAAGGGTAGTCATGGCAGGCCTCTTAATGAGATGGAAAAGGCTTTGTGCAGTCTGTTCCAGATTGTCAGGGTAGGGAGCCCGAGTACCTTTAAGATGGTAAAACTCTCTTCCTGTGGTGTCGGGATGCACACCTCATGGTCTCTCTCTGACATCCCCTATTATATGGAACTTGGCCTTCAATGTGGAGATGGTACTAGGGGTCACTCCATGTTTCAACTTGGTTTTGCTGAACACAAGCTTGAGGTTGCTGTATAGCAAAGGCCCTATCCAGATCAATTATACATGACATGCACCAACGGACTACTTGAGCAGGGTCCATGCTCACAAGTGCTGCTAATAAGGTACCAACCAGTCACCAGATAACCAGAACCTGAGATACCAGACTCTCAAAACAAGAGTCATTAGCAGAATAAGGTGTTTGTTTTTTTCATTGGCGCAACCTGGTCCTCAGTGCAGGTCAGTTAAAAAGAATAAATATGGAGTAAGAGCAAACGTACTCATTCTTGACAAAGGCGTACTTGTTGATTGTCTCAATGACATCTCTGAAGAGGATCTTGGAGGTTAGGGTGTAGCCATGATGGACGATGGGCTCACCGTCCTGACCGTCCCAACAATCAACTGTGGACAGCAAAGAGGAGACAAAGCTGTCATTGAAATGTGCAAAGCTTCTAAAGCAAGACAATGATGGGATAGAGTTTAAAAAGAAAAGATAAGGAAAACATGTCCCCTAATTACTATTTACTGGCTTACATAACAAAACGAAGATATAGAGTGAAGTCTGCAGGCAAGTTCACACACAGCAACCTGAATTTGAGTTTACACTACACACTAACATAACTTACATTTGATACAGTCAAGAACTGTGTCAGTAAACTTTTATTTACAAAGTTGACCCACATGACTAATAAGCACGCATTACCGACAATTACTATAATAAACTTGCTGACGATTTAAAAAAAACAATTACAAAAAACAAAGTTTTTGACACTTAATTCACAGGAAGTGTAACCACTGTTAGTTTGGTAGTTTGCTTTAGTTATCTAGCGACCAAGCTGATTATCTGGTTTATTAGAGGACGCGTGATAAGGCTGGGGCGGCTGTAGTTCAGGTGGTAGAGCAGCTACTAACCAGAAGGTTGGTGGTTCGATCCCAGTCTGCTCCAAAAATTGGAACTGGTGCCTGCTTTTAAGAGTATGACATTAAGATGTACTTGTATACTGTGAGTGTATGTATGAGAACCAAAGTCCATGCTAACCTTCTACACAGCGACAGCCAGACTGCAGCACCCAGGCATACATATCCACCCTGGACTGTGACATTAACTGGTCACCCATCAGGTAAGTGTTGTGTGATGAGGCGATGAAGTAGTTGCAGAGGGGCCGGGTCATGTCCTGGTTCACACTGTAGTGATCTGGGTTAAAGATGTCCCCTGCTGGGCTGCGCATATAATTGGTAAAACCTGGAAGGAAATGGAACACAGAATTTTCTGACAGGGTTCGTCTAATCCTTCCACTCATTTTGCTCTATTGGAAGTGGTTAAATCTCAGTGCTTTTAATGTAGTACGTTCTGCTTACGTACAGCTCTGAGTTTGAAAACATATGTTAACTTTAAAGACTCAGATTCTGTCAATCTTGACTTAATGAAAACGTAAAACACAGAAGTGAGTGAATGCAGTATTTTAACAAGACCCATACTACACATAAAAGAACAAAAGTTTTATATCATTAATGTAATCATCAATGTAAACAAAAGGGAACAGCGTAGCTGGGTCATACTGCTTGTAGTTTTGCATTATATTAGCACTCTCATATTTCTATGATGATAACAAAATATGCTTTTACATTACATTACATTACATTACATTCTTAGTGTTCCATCTTTAACTTTATGCTTCTTGGAGATCAGCTTGTCTTCTGATGATTTGGACCTGTAGCTGACACATGACCTGTGATTTAGTGAAATAATTTCCTTCCCCTTTTAAAAATCTAAAATCAAATTGGAGGGGCATTTCCTAAAAACAGAAAGTAAGCACTGAAAAAAAGAAGCTGCTAGAATCTGAAGGTGAAGGTCATTTACACATCAACCACAACCTTGTTTTGCACTATAAGACTGCACTTTAAGTATATCAGTATTCAAAAATTCAAGGAGAACTTACCATCAATTCCCAGAACGCCTTGCTTTTGGTTCTCAGAGCATGGCTCAAATTTGCCGATTATGTCCAGGCAGTGTTCTTTACTCACCTTGGTCATCTATAAAATGTAAGAAGAAAAATCGTGTCACACATCACCCTTTGAAGAGTGAAAATCAGATCCAATTAGAGATCTGGCTGCATGTTTTTATCTTCACCTTGGCTTCAGAAAGCAGCTGCTTGGCAGTTGTCCTGATTGATCAATCAGATCTGACATTTTTACAATAAAGTCTTGACACCGTGAGAGTGTTTTAGTTTTTTATATCTCTGTATTTAACAAAAGTCTAACAAAAAGATAAAATTGGTATTTTTCATTTATTTATTTTTTCATTTCAAAGGTTCAAGAACACAAAAAGCTCCATCAGGTTTGATGGGGAACGTCGATCCTCAGCCATTTTCAGATCAGTCTTGAGATGTTCAAGTTTCGGCTCTGGCTGGGCCACACGAGGATTATTCACAGAGTGGTCCTGAAGCGTCTCCTTTGTTATCCCGGGAGTGTGCTCAAGGCTGCTGTTCTGTTGAATGATCCACCTTGGTCTCCGTCTGAAATCCAGAGGGCTCTCTGGAGTCATCTTTCCCTTGGCCCTGACGAGTTTTCCAGTTTGTGCTGCCAACGTTCCCTTTAGCATGCTCCTGCCACCTCCATGCTCCCCTGTAGGTGATAAACATTGCCTGCTTTCCTCTAGATATCACACTTGGCATTTAGGCCAAAGTGCTTAATCTTTACTTGATCAGATGAAAGCTCTTATTTCCCTCATGGGAAAGTCCAGGATGCTGTAATGTGTTTTTTACTGAGAACTTCCATTTGGCTTCTTTGCCATACTGACTGGTGTACTGCTGTAGAAATGGTTGTCTTTCTAGAAGGTTTTCCTCTCTCCACAGAGCAACTGGAGCTCTGTCAGAATGACGATCAGTTCTTGATCACCTACTAGACTAAGGCCTTTCTACCTCGATCCTAGCTAGCTCTAGTCCTGTTGGTTCCGGACTTCTTCCACTTATGGATGATGGCGGCCACAATGCTCAACAAAATCCTGTCTTGAAGGTCTACAGGCATTTCCTGGACTCCATGGCTGGATTTGTGCTCTGATATGCACCGTCAACTATACAACCTCATATTGAGAATTGTGTGCTTTTTCCACATCCTGTCCGATTTTACTACAGAAGGACTCCAACCAAGTTCTAGAAACATCTGACAGATGATCAGTGGAAACAGGATGAACCTGAGCTCAGTCCTGACTGTTATGGCAAAGGCTGGGAATTCTTATGTACACACTTTAGTTTTGCTTTTTATTTTAATACATCTTCAATAATTTCAAGCAAACCTTTATCACTTAGTCATTAATGTGTACTGTGTGTTGAATTTTGAGGCGATAATTTGTAGTTAGCCTCACAGGATCCAAGGCCCGATCAGAAACATCCTAACTTGTGTTGGTTGTGATCAGCAGTAAACTGACTGGTGCTTTTTATGTCATTACTAATTACAAATCTCAAACAACTGGAATGTGAAATAAAAACTTTTCATAATGAATAAAATCTAACAAAAACATGAAACTTAATTCAGGCCTTCCCAAAGTGGCAGTAGGATGTGTCACAATAACTCACCCCAGGAGCCAGAGGCAGATGGAGAGGTGTGTCGATATGCAGCATAATGATGATGTCATGACAAGGATGACCAGCAGGGGCCACTGTATTTAAGAAAGCTCACGGATGGCAACAGGGCAGCCCATAAGAGAAGACTGGAGCAGTAGCTCACGAGGCAGAAGTGGATGCTGTGTTTAAACAAGCACTTCACAAACGACAAGGAGGACCCAGGAGCCCCGGGCCATCTGAGGCCGCACATCCTAATGATCATAAGTGTTCTACTAGAACTAGTGTCACTTAAACAGTTGTAAACCTTGTATTGTTCAGACAAATAAAACTATTAGAGGTAATCACAAGAACTCTAGCTGAAAGCTGCACACGCCCATCTCTGTCATCCAAAAGTCTGAAGACTTTTGGTTTTCACAGGAAAGAACGAGAAGAAATTAAAAGCCAAAACCAAAAAAAAAAAAAAAAAAAAAGGCCCCTCC